>CM046801.1:27500-70000 GCA_025617405.1 Perca schrenkii | reverse complement strand
GGATGGGACGAGTGGCGTGGTGTTTTATGGCTGGATGAGACGAGTGGCGTGGTGTTTGATGGCTGGATGGGACGAGTGGCGTGGTGTTTTATGGATGGATGAGACGAGTGGCGTGGTGTTTGATGGCTGGATGGGACGAGTGGCGTGGTGTTTTATGGATGGATGAGACGAGTGGCGTGGTGTTTGATGGCTGGATGGGACGAGTGGCGTGGTGTTTTATGGATGGATGAGACGAGCGGCGTGGTGTTTTATGGATGGATGAGACGAGTGGCGTGGTGTTTGATGGCTGGATGGGACGAGCGGCGTGGTGTTTTATGGATGGATGGGACGAGTGGCGTGGTGTTTTATGGATGGATGAGACGAGCGGCGTGGTGTTTTATGGATGGATGGGACGAGTGGCGTGGTGTTTTATGGATGGATGAGACGAGTGGCGTGGTGATTTGATGGATGGATGAGACGAGTGGCGTGGTGTTTTATGGATGGATGAGACGAGCGGCGTGGTGTTTGATGGCTGGATGGGACGAGTGGCGTGGTGTTTTATGGATGGATGAGACGAGCGGCGTGGTGTTTGATGGCTGGATGGGACGAGTGGCGTGGTGTTTTATGGCTGGATGGGACGAGTGGCGTGGTGTTTGATGGCTGGATGAGACGAGTGGCGTGGTGTTTTATGGCTGGATGAGACGAGTGGCGTGGTGTTTTATGGATGGATGAGACGAGTGGCGTGGTGTTTTATGGATGGATGAGACGAGCGGCGTGGTGTTTTATGGATGGATGAGACGAGTGGCGTGGTGTTTGATGGCTGGATGGGACGAGTGGCGTGGTGTTTTATGGATGGATGAGACGAGCGGCGTGGTGTTTTATGGATGGATGAGACGAGTGGCGTGGTGTTTGATGGCTGGATGGGACGAGCGGCGTGGTGTTTTATGGATGGATGGGACGAGTGGCGTGGTGTTTTATGGATGGATGGGACGAGTGGCGTGGTGTTTTATGGATGGATGAGACGAGTGGCGTGGTGATTTGATGGATGGATGAGACGAGTGGCGTGGTGTTTTATGGATGGATGAGACGAGCGGCGTGGTGTTTGATGGCTGGATGGGACGAGTGGCGTGGTGTTTTATGGATGGATGAGACGAGCGGCGTGGTGTTTGATGGCTGGATGGGACGAGTGGCGTGGTGTTTTATGGCTGGATGGGACGAGTGGCGTGGTGTTTGATGGCTGGATGGGACGAGTGGCGTGGTGTTTGATGGCTGGATGAGACGAGTGGCGTGGTGTTTGATGGCTGGATGGGACGAGTGGCGTGGTGTTTTATGGCTGGATGGGACGAGTGGCGTGGTGTTTGATGGCTGGATGGGACGAGTGGCGTGGTGTTTTATGGCTGGATGGGACCTGCCTCTTCTTCTCCGAGAGGATGAGTTTGGTGAGATAGGCGTGCAGCTCGCTCTCCTGGTTGATCCTCCTCTCCTCCATGTTGTTCCAGCGCTGCTTCTTAGCGATCCGCAGAGCGCTGGGGATGTCGTCCCCAAAGTTCAGACGCTGCTCCTTCGCCAGGTTATAGGCTGTAAAACAAACATGAAGATGGACTCATCGCTCTTCTTTAATTACGTATTGTGTAATGTATCTATTTCCCCATGTTTGTTTGTGTAAGTGACTGATTGAAATTGGTCCAGTCTTAAGCAAAAACGCTGCAGTTAGCAGCAGCAGAGCTGCAATATAACGTTACATGACAATTGCGCACAATCAGTTAGACAACATTATGGAAAGGATCCCTACAGAGATAGACCTTTTAGTTTAACACGAAACAGCCCCGAAATCCCCATCACCAAACCCACCAGACTCCATGTAAATAAATCAGGACTTTTATCATCGTAAAACACACTTCATTCAAAGTGGACAGAAACTAAATAAAACTATCAAAAGCCGTCTTGGTTCATCTTTCCACTGTTCCAACAATCACCACTCTGGTTTGGTTGAAATAAACCCTTAATTCACCCATTTACATCTGGAGATATGCTGGCTCTATACACGCTAAAAGTCCTGATTATTTACATGGAGTCTGGTGGAGATATGCTGGCTCTATACACGCTAAAAGTCCTGATTATTTACATGGAGTCTGGTGGAGATATGCTGGCTCTATACACGCTAAAAGTCCTGATTATTTACATGGAGTCTGGTGGAGATATGCTGGCTCTATACACGCTAAAAGTCCTGATTATTTACATGGAGTCTGGTGGAGATATGCTGGCTCTATACACACTAAAAGTAGTGATTATTTACATGGAGTCTGGTGGAGATATGCTGGCTCTATACACGCTAAAAGTCCTGATTATTTACATGGAGTCTGGTGGAGATATGCTGGCTCTATACACACTAAAAGTAGTGATTATTTACATGGAGTCTGGTGGAGATATGCTGGCTCTATACACGCTAAAAGTCCTGATTATTTACATAGAGTCTGGTGGGTTTGGTGATGGTGATTTCTGGGCTGTTTCATGTTAAACTAAAAGGATCTTAATGTTGTCCGACACTTAGAATAATAATCTGAGTCTGTCAGCAGCAAAAACAGAACTTTTAGTGTCCACCTGTCCTATAGGGGTTAAATTGCACCCCGATGCATGGTTGCCAGTTACAGTGCTGTCGCTCAATACTGGACCAATTTCAATGACTTTTGTTCACATCAGTCACTTAGACCCTAATGCATCACTAAATAGGAAATACCTAAAAATGAATACCTGAGAAATACCTGAAATTAGCCTTTAAACCAACTGTTAAGATACTGAACTCTTGAAATGTGTTCGCGTGCGGTCTAAACCTCCTACCCTTCTGCAGGTTGCCGATGGCTTCGTCGTAGCTCTCCATCTCCAGGTGGCACTGACCCATGAAGAAGTGAGCTTTGACCGACTGGCTGTCGAGCTCCAGCGCGTGTCGGCAGTCTGCCAGAGCTTTGTCGTACTGCTGCAGCTTCACGTAGCACAGCGCTCTGTTGGTGTAGTACGCCGGGACACACGGACTGTGGCTCTGAGAGATAAAACACAGATCCAGCCTTTTATCTGCAGAAACTCAGAGAATCTGCCAAATACAGACTCACGGTCCCAGACCCAAGCTCTCCTGTTGTGGAACTAAAAACTGACTGGATAAATGTAATGGATTAGAGGAAACACTGGATCAACATTGACATATAATACAGTCTGTATTAGATTGTTGCATCACTAACATACTGTACAAATTAATTAAACGACATATTTGATGCAATCAACAGACGACCAAACGTAATGTATAGTTACCTGGATTAAATGCAGATTAGTCTGGGTTTAAAAATAGTTGGAAACATTTAGGATAAGGTAGTACACAACTCAACAAAGTCTATAACATTGGTTGAGTTGTTTTTAAACATTTTAATGCTGAAATGGGTTAGGCAGGGCTTGACATTAACTTTTTGAGGCACTTGTCCTTACGTTTCACTTGTCCATGCACAAAAGTCACTTGTCCGGGTAAAGAGTCATCATTATATAAAAAATAATTGTTTTGCTAATGCAGAATTCGAACAAACCGTTGAAAGCATCCGAACACTATCAGCATTAATAAAATTCAGTTGAAACAGTAGAAACAAATGAGTCCCAACAATAGATTTCCCATTCAACAAGAAAAAAGGATCTCCAGACTCCATAATACAAAGTAATATGTTGCACGCCAGTGTGCAGAAGTTAATATATTGAGATTCTAAGTCAGTATTTTAAAGTATGTCATTACTTTCAGATTCATAGTCAATATTCTAAGTTACTAAGTCAATATATTGAGATACTAAGTCGATACTTTGAGATGTTGAGTCAATTTATTGAGAAAGGTAAGTCAATATTTTGAGATAAGTCAATATATTGAGATACTAAGTCAATATATTGAGATTCTAAAGCAATATTTTACATTTTCTCATTACTTTGAGATTCTTAGTTTATATTCTGAAATACTAAGTCAATATTTTGACCAGACGTAGTGGTGAATTAAACTTGAACTATATCTAAAATAATTTTGTAGACATAACAATGGATTTTGCCACTTAATTTTGGTGTTAACTATTTTTTTTTATACAATTTCACTAATTTTAACTAACTTTAAAAGCTGTTTTAATTTAATTTATATTTAATCCGCATGTTATTTATTTATTTGTTTCAAAAAGGAGCACAAAAAAACGACATTATGGAACGGTAAAAACGACCACTGGATGGGAAAAGGGTATTTTACAACAACTTTGAATGCAGCACGAGTATGGCTAGGCCCATTTCAAGTGAACGCAACATCTGTGTTTTTCCGACAACAGCAGCTACAACGTCATACTTTCCTCTCCAGTGAAATACAGACCGACACACTTTTACACCGTTTAGCTGTCAGCATTTTAACCGTGTTTACTCTAGCTGCTAGTTAACGGTAGGTTAACATTACCTGCTGCCAAGTGTGTAATGTTAACTAGCGTAACATGCGCCGATGTTTAGGTTCCCTTGTCCGTTTTCGGAGCATCAGAGAGAAGCGCAGGCATTTCAGTGGCACCGAAATCTGCATTGCAATTCGGTCCGGTAGATAACGGTCGTTAAGGCACCGGTGCCGTATTAGCACCGGGTCTCTCCTTTTCTGTCAACTATGTGGCGAGGAGGTAACGTTAAGGCGGAGTTAGCAAGCTAACGTTAGCTAACTAACACCGGCAGGTTCGCCGTGCTTTCATGCTGCATTGCTTACAGAGAACGAGCTGAACAGCGGGCTGGGTCTAACGTTAGCGGGCTGGGTCTAACGTTAGCGGCCCGCTGACCGACTACCGCTGGGTCCGCTGCCCGGGATTGTGGGGGGAAAAAATTTATCGTTTCAAATCGGTAACATTGACGTAATGAGTGGCACATAACGTGAACTAACATGCCATTTTATTTTGTTTGAGTTTTAACTTGTCCAGTGGGGCAAGTAAATTTCTCTTCCACTTGCCCTACAAAAAATCCACTTGTCCCGGACAAGCGGACAAGCCTTAATGTCGAGCCCTGGTTTAGGGGGTTAGGGTTGCTGAAATATTACATAATATCTTATTATTATTATCATCATCTATCTGTTAAATGACAGGTAATGTAATCTATCTTTAGCTTCAGAAGTCAGGACGGAGAATGTAAATCTCACTGATGTTGTTTGTTTCTTATAGCTTGATAGAGTATGATATAACTTTGAGTAGTGTTTGTCTGTTTAGTTTAGGTAATTGGATTGTCTATGGTAAAGACCGGCGGTAGGACTTGGCAAGCCTAGGCTTCTTCCTATCCCGTTTTTTAACGGCTGTAATGTGTGTTATGTAGAATTTATTTTTGTTGATATTCATTTTTCTTCTTCATTTGTTATTGTTCTATTCATTTTATTTTTAAATCATTCCAAAAAAAGATTTCATTCATTAATTTTAAGAACAAAACAAAGGCAAAACAACTGATCATTTTGAGAGATGTCTGTGGGAGAAACACATAGCTGTTGTATTTGGGTTTTTTAAAAGTGAAGTTGAACCCAGTTACAGACACTGAGAGCCATGTCTGTTCTGCATCACTTACTATGGCTTTGCTGTAGCAGGCGGCAGCCTCCAGGTACTTACTATGGCTTTGCTGTAGCAGGCGGCAGCCTCCAGGTACTTGCGGTTCAGGAAGAGACGGTTGCCCTGTTCCTTCAGCTCCTGAGCCGACACCGACGAGATTTTCTCCGGGCTTTCTGGCATTTTGTCCACCGGGCTCGCTGCACCGCCGGCAGCTGCCCCTTCACTTTGCTTCCCTCTCCTGGAGCTCAGATCCAGCACACTGGGACAGAAACTGAGAGGAGAAGACCACAGACAGAGATCATTTAAGAGTGTACAGAGAGACGTCAGTGCTGTGAGGTGTTTAATAAGAGGCTTAATTAATTACTGCAGCACGGCTGCAACAAACGACTATTTACATCGTCGATTAATTGTTAATTGTTGAGTATTTTCTGGATGAATGGATCAGTTGTTTGGTTTTTAACATGTCAGAAAATGGTGAAAAATGTGGATCAGTGTTTCCCAAAAAGCCCAAGATGACGTCCTCAAATGTCTTGTTCTGTCCCCAACTCAAAGATATTCAGTTTCCTGTCCCAGAGACAATAGAACATATTCACATTTAACAAGCTGACATCGCACACATTTTTACTTTTCTTTAATAAAAAAATTACTGACAGATTTATCGATTATTAAAATAGTTATATTTAATTTAATAGTTGAAAACTAATCTTTTAAACGTTGCAGCTCTGAACTGTAGTTCCCAGGGTCTCTGGGAATTAGTCTGCAATATTTGTACTATAACATATAATGTGTAAACACAGCATGTGCTAACAATTTAATTATTAAATAAAAAAATCATTGATGTGCCTGTTATCCATTTTTCTAATTAAGTTATGTAACCAGCCTGTTAAATTAACAGCCTTCCTGAGTACCCTTATTATTGAGCCTTATAATCAAGACCACCGGTTACCGACCCGTACTGCCTCTTCAGGGCCGAATTTGAGCCGTGAAGTTGTGCCGAACTCAGTATTATTGTCACACCACGGCGGGTGTCTGATGCGGACCGGATGCCCCGCATATTCATAGCTGGCTCAGTTATTGAACATTAAAAGCCTAAAAAAGATCGATGACTCTGGCAGCACTCACTGATGTTACTGCGTACCCTAGATCCGCTTGTTGTGTTACTGATTATTATTGTACATCTCTGCTGACATTAGAGACAACACTAACACACGGATATGTTTTATATTTAATAGATTTTAGCTGCCGTTCTGTGGGAATCATTGCTAACGGGTAGCTAACGTTAGCTAGCTACTACTCTGATGGCGAAGCAGCTGTTATGAAGCTAACAAACCACTGTGTTTAACATCATTTCACCGATTAAAGGTAACTAATGTGACACGCAGAGACATATCAATAATACAAGACTCGCGTAACGTTACCTGTGAAGCCGCAGTTTCACCACGCGTAACCGAAGCGATGGCGTACTCAAAATATGAGGAATTTGCGGTTTGTTGTGATGTAGCTAGGTGGGTAACTACCTTACTACAAGTTGTCTGCCAACAGATGTTTTGGTTTTGATCTGTGACGTGAATCGCGTCATCGTGAGACACGCCCAACGTCAGGTCAGCGGTGAAAATAATAGTCTCCGTTTTTATTATGGAAAGAAATTAAATAAGTTTTTTTAAAATAAATAAAAATAAAGACATTTGTTTAAAAAAATATATATACATAAAATTATAATAAAATATAAATACATTCGTTTGATAAATAAAATCAATGTATTTAAAAATAAAAAAAGAATAAAATATAAATTGTGTGTAAAAATTGTTTCCAAATAAATACATAAAATATAAAAACATTTAAAAAAAATATATACATAAAATTATCATAACATAAATGCATTAATATACAAATTAAAATAAATAAATAAGTTATAAAAAACAAAAATTAAATATGAATAAATAAGTTTGTTTCCAAATAAATAAATATAAACAATAGAATTTTTTTTTCTCCAAAATAAATACAACACAATAATCACAGCAGAATACACAGAAATATAACAGATGAGCCAAAGATAAAGAGAGATATGGTTTAATTCATGAAACAAACATTTGCATAGTTTATACGTTTATGTCTCTAACAATAATTATGTTTTGGAATAATAAGCACAAAATACTTTTTCTCTACTGTGCAATGTTTAAAACACGAGAGTCCAGCATATTTAAAGTTTTATAAAGTGCTAATGCTTTCACACAGCCAGTCTCAAATCTAAAACTTTATTTAAACAGTTTACGTGAAGAACACGTTTATTAATACTGTGTTCAGACACAACTAACTAAAGTTACTAACTTCTATTAATCTACCACCAGTGCAATTAGGACAGTTTGGACCTAAAGACGGGCCTGTGATTGGAAATGCGTTTGTGAAATATAAAGTGCATCATGTCTTCACTAATAACATCTGTTTCTAAATGTCTGTGTGGAGGAATGTGTAACTTCTGTTGTTGCTCTGAAGACAGAAATAATCCCACTTACTGATTTACAGGATCAAATTCAAAATCATCAAATCACACTCAAATTACTATCACGGAGCTCTCAGTCCCTCCGCTAGATATCATGTTCAAATATTCCACTTTGCAACCGGTCTGGAGAAACTCACTATGCTCTGGCTGCACCGGACGGAGGCATCGTGGTGCTCAGTACTCAGCCGGCACCACATCACTCCAGTCCTAAAACAACTCCACTGGCTTCCTATCTCCCACCAGATCACCTACAAAATCCTGGTCCTCACCTACAAAGCCCTCCACCATCTGGCCCCCTCATACCTCACTGACCTCCTCTCCCCCTACCAACCCTCACGGTCCCTCAGATCCACCTCAGCTGGTCTCCTCTCCCTGTACCAACCCTCACGGTCCCTCAGATCCACCTCAGCTGGTCTCCTCTCCCTGTACCAATCCTCACGGTCCCTCAGATCCACCTCAGCTGGTCTCCTCTCCCTGTACCAATCCTCACGGTCCCTCAGATCCACCTCAGCTGGTCTCCTCTCCCTGTACCAATCCTCACGGTCCCTCAGATCCACCTCAGCTGGTCTCCTCTCCCCGTACCAATCCTCACGGTCCCTCAGATCCACCTCAGCTGGTCTCCTCTCCCCGTACCAACCCTCACGGTCCCTCAGATCCACCTCAGCTGGTCTCCTCTCCCCGTACCAATCCTCACGGTCCCTCAGATCCATCTCAGCTGGTCTCCTCTCCCCGTACCAATCCTCACGGTCCCTCAGATCCACCTCAGCTGGTCTCCTCTCCCCGTACCAATCCTCACGGTCCCTCAGATCCATCTCAGCCGGTCTCCTCTGTATCCAAAAGTCCAACCTCCGCAGTTTTGAGGACAGAGCCTTCTCCAGTGCAGCTCCCAGGCTCTGGAACACCTCTGAGTCCCTTATAATCTTACAGTCTCGCCTCAAGACCTATCTCTTCACCTCTGCCTATCCCTAGCCCCACGCCCCCCTCCCTTTTCATCTGTGCCTGAATCTTATTTTTTTTTCTACCCTGCTCTGTAAAGTGACTTTGAGTCCTTGAAAAGCGCTATGCAAATTCAATTTATTATTAAATTACAAACAAACACAACAGAATGTTTACTACAGATTATAAGCATTAATGTATGGACTGTATGTAATATTATTTAAGTGTCAATATTGATTAAAGTGCTCATATTATGCTCATTTTCAGGTTCATAATTGTATTTAGAGGTTATATAAGAATAGGTTTACATGGTTTCAGTTTCAAAAAACACCATATATTTGTTGTACTGCACATTGCTGCAGCTCCTCTTTTTACCCGGTGTGTTGAGCTCTCTGTTTTAGCTACAGAGTGAGACATCACACTTCTATCCCACTTTTGTTGGGAGTCGCATATGCGCAGTAACTAGGTAAGGACTACTAGCCAGTCAGAAGCAGAGTATGAGGGTCCTGACAGTACCTAGGTAAGGACTACTAGCCAGTCAGAAGCAGAGTATGAGGGCGTACCCTGACAGTACCTAGGTAAGGACTACTAGCCAGTCAGAAGCAAAGTATGAGGGCCCTGACAGTACCTAGGTAAGGACTACTAGCCAGTCAGAAGCAGAGTATGAGGGCGTGCCCTGACAGTACCTAGGTAAGGACTACTAGCCAGTCAGAAGCAAAGTATGAGGGCCCTGACAGTAGCTAGGTAAGGACTACTAGCCAGTCAGAAGCAAAGTATGAGGGCCCTGACAGTACCTAGGTAAGGACTACTAGCCAGTCAGAAGCAGAGTATGAGGGCGTGCCCTGACAGTACCTAGGTAAGGACTACTAGCCAGTCAGAAGCAGAGTATGAGGGCCCTGACAGTAGCTAGGTAAGGACTACTAGCCAGTCAGAAGCAGAGTATGAGGGCCCTGACAGTAGCTAGGTAAGGACTACTAGCCAGTCAGAAGCCGAGTATGAGGGCGTGCCTTGACAGTACCTAGGTAAGGACTACTAACCAGTCAGAAGCAGAGTATGAGGGCGTTCCCTGACAGTACCTAGGTAAGGACTACTAGCCAGTCAGAAGCAGAGTATGAGGGCGTGTCCTGACAGTACCTAGGTAAGGACTACTAGCCAGTCAGAAGCAGAGTATGAGGGCCCTGACAGTACCTAGGTAAGGACTACTAGCCAGTCAGAAGCAGAGTATGAGGGCGTGCCCTGACAGTACCTAGGTAAGGACTACTAACCAGTCAGAAGCAGAGTATGAGGGTGTTCCCTGACAGTACCTAGGTAAGGACTACTAGCCAGTCAGAAGGAGAGTATGAGGGCGTGTCCTGACAGTACCTAGGTAAGGACTACTAGCCAGTCAGAAGCAGAGTATGAGGGCCCTGACAGTACCTAGGTAAGGACTACTAGCCAGTCAGAAGCAGAGTATGAGGGCGTGCCCTGACAGTACCTAGGTAAGGACTACTAGCCAGTCAGAAGCAGAGTATGAGGGTCCTGACAGTACCTAGGTAAGGACTACTAGCCAGTCAGAAGCAGAGTATGAGGGTGTGCCATGCTAGCAGCTAGGCGAGCATTATAACGTTGGTCTCTGAAGTAAAGGCTGGACTACTATAGAGCTGTTTGGAGCAGTTTGTGAACAGCGTTTTCTGTTGGAGATGGTAAGTCCCTTGGGGGGGGGGGGACTTTTGGCTTTTTCACTTTGTAAACCTATAACATGCACAAAAAAGATATATAACACCATAAAGTTAAGGGGAAAAGCCAAAAAGCATAATATGAGCACTTTAAGTTTCTTTAAGGGATCTTTCTGGATCTGTGAGGCATCACACAGGTATTGACCATCTGGCTTCCAGTGTTTCTCACAAAGAGTTTTTCTAAATAATGTTCTGGGTCACCGTGGTAACCTTCAGGAAGTGAAGTCACGTCTGATTTTAACCCAAACCTTCATCTTTTTTAATAAACTTAACTAAGTAGTTTTGGTGTCTAAACCTAACCAAACTGGGACCGTTTCACAACGTTAACTACGTGTTTATAATGCGTTCCATTTATACTTGCAATTCTGATTTTCTGTATTCAATGTCGGAAACGCGACCCCCTAGCTCGGAACTCAGACAACCATTGAGTACCCCAAGCTAAAAACCCAACATGGCTGCTCCGTGCATCAACAGTAGTGAAAGCTGTAGTAACATACAGTTATTAGCACTTCTGTGTTGTTTGTGTCTCACTAAATCAGCCGTACACACATTCTTGTCCATCTTATATCTGTGGACATGTTGATATTGCTGTTTGTATGCACAGAAAACAGCATAATGCGTTGTTATCAACTGGCATTGCTAACAATGGCTAACCTGGCTAGAGCTAAAAACAATGAAATCAGACTTTTAAATGGAACGCATTCAACTCGGGTGTGACGTCATTCCCAGCTTCGGCTTCCGAGCTCCGAGGTAAATGACCGTTCCCTTCTCTAGTCTAGATATGAGGTCGGAAAACTCTCCTGTATTATTATTAGAGGAGAGGAACAAACCATTGATATCAGAAAAATCAATGAATGGACTATTACTTTCAACCAAAGAAATAGTCCCCATGAAAGATGATGGCCCATTGTTCCACCTCTCTATTGTCCTAACTGTGTACCCTAACGTAGCCATATAAAGCTTTGTGGCTGTTTTGTTCTGCCCATTGAGGTTTCATTCAACCAGTGAGATTATTTCTGTCTCTGAGGAGCTCCAACTCCGTCTCACTGCTCGCTGTACACAATGTATCTTTACTATCTTTGATAGTTCAAAATGTAAAAGGAAGACGTGCCAGTTTTCCATCAACAGTCAAATGAGTCAAACAAGCACAACTCGGTTAGAGTTGGCGAGGTTTCCCACCCGCCTGGTTTAGTTCAGTTGAATCACACTAGAGTTGGTTTCCCCACTTGGCTCGGTTCGTTTGGGCAGGTGAGAACGTGACCCGACCTCGAACCGCAACAACTATATTTACTCTGCAAGTCTGAGCTGATGTGTCCTGTAGTCAGGTGTGTTTAGCAATCCGTGATGCGGCAAAGCAACAAACTTAGCAGCTTTAATGTTTCTCTTACAGTAACAGACTGCACTCAAGCTCGCCGTCACTCGCATCTCAGTGGTCACAGCAGCTGCCGCTAAAGTTGGAGACAGACACCGGCGGAGCAGAGCGAAGTCTCGGTGAGCAGAGCAGACACAATGTCTGGTTATTCAAATGAAATGGGCTGGTTTGCCCATGGAGAACACAGGACCTTCTTCCTGTATTTACTTTCTTGCTTCCGCCCCCAGACACATCCGACCATCCGGAGTGAACGTTTTGCGTGATTTGTAGTAACGCATTTTATTTCACTTGAATGTTTCTCCGTGTGAGATAAATCTGAACCTACGGGGAATTGCTCCAAGTTTACAAACTCATCAACTGATTCAGACCAGAGCAAACAAACTATAGGTGTGAAAACGCCCTTGGGCGGTTCCTTTAAAGAAGCTGCCTCCATGTTGAGATCTCATGTGTTTTTGTGTTCCCGTCAGAGGGGTCGCGGCTGATGCAGACCTGCGGTCTCTGGGCTCAGGGCCGGACTGTGTGTTGCCTTCGAGGGACTCCAGTTCCCCAGAGAAGCCTGGACGGCCTTTCTATGAGCCAGCCGGTGTGTGATGGAGAACCCAGCGTTTCCTTCCAGCTGAGACAAAACCACCAGCACCTGTCTGAGAGAGAAAAGACAACAACATATCAATATATATTTATATAATAATTTGGATGTTCAATATGAGCATGAAAATATAATCTGTGATTCAAATGCAAGTTTATCTGGCTTTAGATTATTTTTACAAACAATGTCATAGTACTGTAGTCTACATCATTGACGTTCCACTTCCGGGATTGCTCTGTTGCCGCCAGAAAATCCGCCGGATTTCACTCTTTTAGGACTGATATCCATTGCTTTGGGCTTCCTGTTGCATTTTAAACTCCAATCGATATATGAGGACTATGGTTTTCTCAGATCTCTGCAGGGTAAATCCAGACAGCTAGCTAGACCATCTGTCCAATCTGAGTTTTCTGTTGCAAGACTAAAAATCTTAACGTACACGTTGCACCAAAACAAGTTCCTTCCTGAGACTATTTAGCAGATTTAGCACCGTGGCTCCGTCCGGAGCTTAGCCCCGCCCAAGGTTGATTGTTATTGGTTTAAAAAATGCCAATAAACCAGAGCACGCTTTCCTCCCATCACCGAATGCTATGAGTAGTAGCCAGACGCAGGGTCCGGCAAAGCGAGACTATATTACTGAAACAGCACTTTTACGAGTTTTCAATGATCTTCTTGTAACTGTAGACTCAGGGAACTGCTGCCTTTGACACAGTGGATCATCAGATTCTCTTGGAATGCCTAGACCAGTGCGTTGGCTTTAAAGGTTCTGCCCTGAAATGGTTTGCATCGTACCTGACAGATAGGAGTTTTTCTGTCCACCTAGGGGATTACTACTTGACCACAGCACCTCTAACCTGTGTGGTCCCCCAACAGTCTCTTCCTTAAATCTCTTTTCTGACAAAACATTAATAATCCCACAGTTTTATTATAACACAAAACAGACAAACTAGTCTTTGTTTTTTTCTCTCTTTGTCTTTTGTAGATATCTTAAACTCTTAATTATTTCTCATCAGTAATTCCCTGTGGGTCTAACAGATGAATGGCCTGTTGTTTGGCCGGTGAACCTGTGCAGAGGAGGGATGCTGTCGATGGTTTTCAGGCTGCTGCGTGTCGACACCACGTTGAAGCTGTCGCTGCAGTCACATGACACGTGGAGGTGATGTCTCGGGTGTCTGTTCTCCACCATGACGATGAGCCCCGCCCAGCCGTGGGTCAGGTAGTAACAGGTCATCCCCTCTCGACCCTGAGGTGGGAGAAGGATTCAGAGCCTTTACTGCAGTAAAAGTACTAAATCCACACTGAGAAAATACTCTGTTACATATGAAAGTCCTGCATTCAAAACCTCACTGAAGTAAAAGTATTATCAACAAAAAGTAGTTCAAGTAAAAATATGTGTTTTAGCCAATTTAGATTTGTGCTGCGTGTGGATATACAGTAGTGTGTGTGATAGGTAAGTTAACTAGCAGTTTGTCATGTTTTTGAAAATACAATATTGTTTTTAACTGTTTAACTGAAATTAACCGGTCAAGATACTGTCAGTTAAACAGTTAATCATTAACATCCCTTATATAGATAGATAGATAGATAGATAGATAGAGAGATGGATGAATAGATACATACATATATAGCTAGATAGATGGATCGAGAGATAGAGAGATAGAGAAATAGATGGATGGATGAATAGATAGAGAGAGATAGATGGATGATGGATAGATAGATGGATAGATGAGTAGATAGAGAGATAGATGGATTGATGGATAGATAGAGATAGAGAGATAGATAGATGGATAGATAGATGGGTAGATAGATAGACATATAGACAGATAGACAGATAGATAGATAGATTGATAAATGCAGAGCTTTGTGGTAGCTAGGAGGAATATGTGAAGGGAAGCATTTTAAACTGCCTTGTGTCAAAGTTGCCTTGTGTTGATACACCGACACAGTCTCACTCCCAGCGTGTTTAAAACCACTTGGTGTGGGGCTTTTGGTGTTAGTTACAGACGCACAAAAGTCTGTTTTAGTGTCTCAGTCAGACGCATTTTTAAACGTGCAGGGTAAAACCACTTAGATCGTGGGTGGGGTTACAAAACGTACGTTTAAATGACACGTGGGACAAAAACAGGGCACGGACCCCGGCCTCCTGGGTGAAAGTAATTTGCAGTCTTTCATACTACTCTCTACCGTTGTCGCTCTTCATAAACGCCATCTTACAGCGCCACGGTCGGGCTGCGCCCTACCTAGTAGCGCGCAGAGTGGTGCGCAAATCACTTATCATGTGTAGGCGGCTTAAGAGCCACTAAACCAAGAGTCAGTATTTGACGAGTTAGGAGTGAAAACTATTGACCACTAAAGCATCATCACGCTGATGTTACGAGCTGACCGAGTGACTGTAGCGTTACCTCGTGTCTCTCTCCTTTGGTTTCCGTCAGCTGGATGACGGCGTCGGCGATGGTGGTGTTGGAGGCTGTGACCATCTCCACCATCACCAGTCTGGAGCTGTAGACTGCCAGCATGTAACCGGGCTCCTCTGATCCACCGCAGCTCGCTGAAAACACACAACACTGTGTCTCAGTGGCTTATTAACACATTTAAAAATGCTGCAAATACATATCAGCTCTCAGTCTGTTTATTAAACTTCTTTACTCCTGCTAACAATCGTGAGAATAAGACAAGCAATACGTATGGCTCAGAATAGTTCAAACTCACTATTTGAAGCTGCTGCTTTCTTGAAAGGTGTTTGCTCCAAATATACATTTAAAAGGTTTTTCTACACTTTCTTTTGCACCCTCTGTCGGATGCAAACAACAAAAACTTTTCATCCCTTATATCATATGTTCCCTGTGGTAAGAAGCTTAACCCTCATCTGACTTTTTGAAGTCTGTGATTATCCATCAAATTCTCTAATTTCTGCTTTTTTAACTAAAAAATTAGGTATAATTTCCTTCAAATGAGGTGTATGGTCTGTGAATTCCAAAAAATAAGTGTAAACTTAGTGGTAATAAATTGATGTTAGTGGTGTATATTCTGGGGTAGCAAAAGAATTGAAAAAAGCGTCAAAAAGGCGTAAATTTTTTACCCGGGAGGACAACAAGTGCACGGGCGACGAGAAGACAACCCAAGGGTTAACTATGTATGTTAAAAGAGAGGAAGACATATGGGTGGAACTTTTTCTGAGAGTTAAATATAATCTGGATTTAAGTGGATAATAACTGGACATGTTTCTGATTTGGGGACATTGGGAATGAATTGGATCCACGCATACAATGACTATAATTTAATTTCACCAGATTGTGTCTCTTACTATGTATGTGCAGTGCCTTTTTTATGTTTTATGGGCCAGTCCTGTCACATTATGGGTCGTAGGTTTGCTTCTTGAGAAAAAAAAAATAACAAAAAAGGAAGAATTAACTACTCCTTTCTTCAATCATTTATTTATACACAGCACATTTCATATTAAAAAAGGCAACACAATGTGCTGAGATGAGAAAAAAAGGATTAAACAAGAGACAAATCAAAGGATAAACTAATAAAATATATGGTTCATATATTACAATAGGTGCTGTTTTAAGTAAACGTTTTTTTTTTCTTCCTCAGATCTTCAGGGAGAGGAAAGTATGGCTAAAAAGAGACACTTTTTCTTTTCTCTAAGTCTATTATTGGGACGAGCGTATGGACAGACAACCGGAAAACATGCAGACTTTTTTTGAGGGCTTTTCCCTTTATTAGATAGTGACAGTGGATAGACAGGAAAGGGGGGAGAGAGATGGAGGATGACACGCAGCAAAGGACTCAACCTACATAGGGCGCACGCTCATACTGTGTGAGCTAGAGGTCGCCCGGCATAAACCCTCTTAAAGAGAAACGGCGTGGTGTTGGGGCGGTTACCGGTTGCCTCGGTGCCGGTGCTGTGCCAGTGGTTGAAGGCGCAGCAGAGCACCGCGTATTCTCCCGGCTCCAGCATCACGTCACAGCCCACAAACCTCCTCACCGAGCGGCGGCTGTGAGCCAGCATGCGGCCGAGCGCCGGCGCCCCCGATCTGTCGTAGGACACCCGAAACAACAACACGCACAAATCCAGCAGGTGGCTCTCTGCCGTGTCCCATCGCCTGAAGACACAGCAGACACAGGAAACAGAGACAAGTTGAGTTTAGACACAGATCAGTCTACAGTCATCTGTATCTACTTCTTTTATTACCTTAACTGTTTGCACCATGTCTCACATTACCGAGGACTCTCTGACTCATACTCTGTTTAAAGGTGACACAACAAATGGTTTCTTTGTTTGCCGAATTTTAAATGATGAATCAAATATGACTCCAAAGAAGAACACAATGTGCCAAGATGAGCGGAGAAAGGAAGCTAAAAACGCTGCGTTCCAAATAATATTACTTTATTCTTATTAAGATGGAGAACGTTTGCTCATTTCTCAACAAGGGAGAAAGAGGAGACATCATTTTAAGAACTATTTGAACTTTCTTTTAGAAAAACAACTTCAGACACAAAACATAACTTCTTAAAATCTTGAAATAAACAAATATTACTTCATAGAGTTCTTTCAAGTCATCTATCTCAAGTCAAAGTCAAGTTTTGAATACCAAGTCAAAGTTATTCGTTTATCAATGACTACGTTTACAAGCTGTCAATTTTCGGGTTAGGGTCGGGTTAAGGTCACTATTCGGGTTTCTGAAACATTCAGAATAACCCGTTTACATGCGTGAGTAGAGAGAGTTACTCCTGTATACATGGAATATAATAACCCGTTTACATGCGTGAGCAGAGAGAGTTACTCCTGTATACATGGAATATAATAACATGTTTACATGCGTGAGCAGAGAGAGTTACTCCTGTATACATGGAATATAATAACATGTTTACATGCGTGAGCAGAGAGAGTTACTCCTGTATACATGGAATATAATAACATGTTTACATGTGTGAGCAGAGAGAGTTACTCCTGTATACATGGAATATAATAACATGTTTACATGTGTGAGCAGAGAGAGTTACTCCTGTATACATGGAACATAATAACCTGTTTACATGCGTGAGCAGAGAGAGTTACTCCTGTATAAATGGAATATAATAACATGTTTACATGTTATTGGGGAGCAGAGAGAGTTACTCCTGTATACATGGAATATAATAACCTGTTAACATGTTATTGGGGAGCAGAGAGATTTACTCCTGTATACATGGAATATAATAACTTGTTTACATGTGTGAGCAGAGAGAGTTACTCCTGTATACATGGAATATAATAACTTGTTTACATGTGTGAACAGAGAGAGTTACTCCTGTATACATGGAATATAATAACATGTTTACATGTGTGAGCAGAGAGAGTTACTCCTGTATACATGGAATATAATAACATGTTTACATGTTATTGGGGAGCAGAGAGAGTTAATCCTGTATACATGGAATATAATAACTTATTTACATGTGTGAGCAAAGAGAGTTACTCCTGTATACATGGAATATAATAACCTGTTTACATGTGTGAGCAGAGAGAGTTACTCCTGTATACATGGAATATAATAACTTGTTTACATGTTATTGGGGAGCAAAAAGAGTTACTCCTGTATAAATGGAATATAATAACCTGTTTACATGTGTGAGCAGAGAGAGTTACTCCTGTATACATGGAATATAATAACATGTTTACATGTGTGAGCAGAGAGAGTTACTCCTGTATACATGGAATATAATAACCTGTTTACATGTTATTGGGGAGCAGAGAGAGTTAATCCTGTATACATGGAATATAATAACTTATTTACATGTGTGAGCAAAGAGAGTTACTCCTGTATACATGGAATATAATAACCTGTTTACATGTGTGAGCAGAGAGAGTTACTCCTGTATACATGGAATATAATAACCTGTTTACATGTTATTGGGGAGCAGAGAGAGTTACTCCTGTATACACGGAATATAATAACTTGTTTACATGTGTGAACAGAGAGAGTTACTCCTGTATACATGGAATATAATAACATGTTTACATGTGTGAGCAGAGAGAGTTACTCCTGTATACATGGAATATAATAACCTGTTTACATGTGTGAGCATAGAGAGTTACTCCTGTATACATGGAATATAATAACCTGTTTACATGTGTGAGCAGAGAGAGTTACTCCTGTATACATGGAATATAATAACTTGTTTACATGTTATTGGGGAGCAAAAAGAGTTACTCCTGTATACATGGAATATAATAACCTGTTTACATGTGTGAGCAGAGAGAGTTACTTCTGTATACATGGAATATAATAACATGTTTACATGTGTGAGCAGAGAGAGTTACTCCTGTATACATGGAATATAATAACCTGTTTACATGTTATTGGGGAGCAGAGAGAGTTACTCCTGTATACATGGAATATAATAACCTGTTTACATGTATGAGCAGAGAGAGTTACTCCTGTATACATGGAATATAATAACTTGTTTACATGTGTGAGCAGAGAGAGTTACTCCTGTATACATGGAATATAATAACCTATTTACATGCGTGAGCAGAGAGAGTTACTCCTGTATACATGGAATATAATAACCTGTTTACATGTGTGAGCAGAGAGAGTTACTCCTGTATACATGGAATATAATAACCTGTTTACATGTGTGAGCAGAGAGAGTTACTCCTGTATACATGGAATATAATAACCTGTTTACATGTGTGAGCAGAGAGAGTTACTCCTGTATACATGGAATATAATAACATGTTTACATGTGTGAGCAGAGAGAGTTACTCCTGTATACATGGAATATAATAACATGTTTACATGTGTGAGCAGAGAGAGTTACTCCTGTATACATGGAATATAATAACATGTTTACATGTGTGAGCAGAGAGAGTTACTCCTGTATACATGGAATATAATAACATGTTTACATGTGTGAGCAGAGAGAGTTACTCCTGTATACATGGAATATAATAACCTGTTTACATGTGTGAGCAGAGAGAGTTACTCCTGTATACATGGAATATAATAACATGTTTACATGTGTGAGCAGAGAGAGTTACTCCTGTATACATGGAATATAATAACATGTTTACATGTGTGAGCAGAGAGAGTTACTCCTGTATACATGGAATATAATAACATGTTTACATGTGTGAGCAGAGAGAGTTACTCCTGTATACATGGAATATAATAACATGTTTACATGTGTGAGCAGAGAGAGTTACTCCTGTATACATGGAATATAATAACATGTTTACATGTGTGAGCAGAGAGAGTTACTCCTGTATACATGGAATATAATAACATGTTTACATGTGTGAGCAGAGAGAGTTACTCCTGTATACATGGAATATAATAACATGTTTACATGTGTGAGCAGAGAGAGTTACTCCTGTATACATGGAATATAATAACTTGTTTACATGTGTGAGCAGAGAGAGTTACTCCTGTATACATGGAATATAATAACATGTTTACATGTGTGAGCAGAGAGAGTTACTCCTGTATACATGGAATATAATAACATGTTTACATGTGTGAGCAGAGAGAGTTACTCCTGTATACATGGAATATAATAACTTGTTTACATGTGTGAGCAGAGAGAGTTACTCCTGTATACATGGAATATAATAACATGTTTACATGTGTGAGCAGAGAGAGTTACTCCTGTATACATGGAATATATATATATATATATATGTATGTATGTATGTATGTATATGTGTCAATGCAGTAAACCTGCGTGCAGTATACTAGAAGTAAACAAGAAGTAGAGATAAACATGGCGAGACGCAGCACAGCACCACTTTTGGAGCGAGGAGGAAACCAATTTCTTTATTAGTGTGGTGAAAACTATGAATATAGTCTTTTGTTGACGGCAGAAAGTAACGAGATAGTGAGATTTATAAGAAGATGACCGAAAAGTCATTGCGTCGTAAGGTTGTCCGTACGTCCAGACGCTAACCGTGCGTCGCCGTTTACATCGGGATATTGCCAATTGATTACAAATTCCATGTATACAGGAGTAACTCTCTCTGCTCACACATGTAAACATGTTATTATATTCCATGTATACAGGAGTAACTCTCTCTGCTCACACATGTAAACAAGTTATTATATTCCATGTATACAGGATCAACTCTCTCTGCTCACACATGTAATTAGGTTATCATATTCCATGTATACAGGAGTAACTCTCTCTGCTCACACATGTAAACAGGTTATTATATTCCATGTATACAGGAGTAACTCTCTCTGCTCACACATGTAAACATGTTATTATATTCCATGTATACAGGAGTAACTCTCTCTGCTCACACATGTAAATATGTTATTATATTCCATGTATACAGGAGTAACTCTCTCTGCTCACACATGTAAACATGTTATTATATTCCATGTATACAGGAGTAACTCTCTCTGCTCACACATGTAAACAAGTTATTATATTCCATGTATACAGGATTAACTCTCTCTGCTCCCCAATAACATGTAAACATGTTATTATATTCCATGTATACAGGAGTAAATCTCTCTGCTCCCCAATAACATGTAAACATGTTATTATATTCCATGTATACAGGAGTAACTCTCTCTGTTCACACATGTAAACAAGTTATTATATTCCATGTATACAGGAGTAACTCTCTCTGCTCCCCAATAACATGTAAACATGTTATTATATTCCATGTATACAGGAGTAACTCTCTCTGTTCACACATGTAAACAAGTTATTATATTCCATGTATACAGGAGTAACTCTCTCTGTTCACACATGTAAACAAGTTATTATATTCCATGTATACAGGAGTAACTCTCTCTGTTCACACATGTAAACAAGTTATTATATTCCATGTATACAGGAGTAACTCTCTCTGCTCCCCAATAACATGTAACATGTTATTATATTCCATGTATACAGGAGTAACTCTCTCTGCTCACGCATGTAAATAGGTTATTATATTCCATGTATACAGGAGTAACTCTCTCTGCTCACACATGTAAACATGTTATTATATTCCATGTATACAGGATCAACTCTCTCTGCTCACACATGTAATTAGGTTATCATATTCCATGTATACAGGAGTAACTCTCTCTGCTCACACATGTAAACAAGTTATTATATTCCATGTATACAGGAGTAACTCTCTCTGCTCACACATGTAAACAGGTTATCATATTCCATGTATACAGGAGTAACTCTCTCTGCTCACACATGTAAACATGTTATTATATTCCATGTATACAGGAGTAACTCTCTCTGCTCACACATGTAAATATGTTATTATATTCCATGTATACAGGAGTAACTCTCTCTGCTCACACATGTAAACATGTTATTATATTCCATGTATACAGGAGTAACTCTCTCTGCTCACACATGTAAACAAGTTATTATATTCCATGTATACAGGATTAACTCTCTCTGTTCACACATGTAAACAAGTTATTATATTCCATGTATACAGGAGTACCTCTCCGTGAACCATCACCTTATCGTGGTGGAGAGGTTTGGGTGTCTCTGTGAACCTGAGGGCTGTGTTGTCTGGAGCTTTGTGCTCCTGGTAGGGTCTCCCAAGGCAAAGTGGTCTCAGGTGAGGGGCCAGACAAAGAATGGTTCAAAAACCCCATGATAGAACGAGGAAGGGATAGAGTGACCCTGCCCGGAGGAAGCCCGGGGCCCCCGTCTGGAGCCAGGCCCAGACGGAGGGCTCTTCGGCGAGCGCCTGGTGGCCGGGTTTGCCACGGAGCCCGGCCGGGCACAGCCCGAACAAGCTACGTGGCACCTCTGTCTCCATCCCATGGGCCCACCACCTGTGGGAGGAACCGCTGGGGTCGGGTGCCCTGCCACATGGGTGGCAGTGAAGGTCAGGGGCCTCGACGGACCAGACCCGGGCAGCAGACGCTGGCTTTGGGGACGTGGAACGTCACCTCTCTGTGGGGGAAGGAGCCGGAACTGGTGCGGGAGGTGGAGCGCTACCGGTTAGATCTGGTGGGGGCTTACCTCTACGCATAGTCTCGGTTCTGGAACCGTACTCCTGGATAGGGGTTGGACTCTTTTCTTCTCCGGACTTGCTCAGGGTGTGCGTCGCCGGGCGGGTGTGGGGATACTGACAAGCCCCCCGGCTAAGCGCCGCTACGTTGGAGTTTACCCCGGTGGACGAGAGGGTCGCCTCCCTACGCCTGCGGGTGGTGGGGGGGAAAAACTCTGACTGTTGTTTGTGCATATGCACCAAACAGGAGTTCGGAGTATTCGGCCTTCTTGGAGACCTTGAGTGGAGTCCTGCATGGGGCGCCAGTGGGGGACTCCATTGTTCTGCTGGGGGACTTCAACGCGCACGTGGGCAATGATGGAGACACATGGAGAGGCGTGATTGGGAGGAACGGCCTCCCTGATCTAAACCAGAGTGGTTGTTTGTTGTTGGACTTCTGTGCTAGTCATGGATTGTCTATAACAAACACCATGTTCGAACATAGGGATGCTCATAAGTGTACCTGGTACCAGAGCACCCTAGGCCGAAGGTCAATGATCGATTTTATCATCGTTTCATCTGATCTGAGGCCGTATGTTTTGGACACTCGGGTGAAGAGAGGGGGCAGAGCTGTCAACCGATCACCATCTGGTGGTGAGTTGGGTCAGGGGGTGGGGGGAAGACTCTGGACAGACCTGGTAAGCCCAAACGTGTAGTGCGGGTAAATTGGGAACGTCTGAGGAGGCCCCTGTCCAACGGACTTTCAACTCGCACCTCCAGCGGAGCTTTTCGTGCATCCCTGTGGAGGCTGGGGGGCATTGAACCCGAGTGGACAATGTTCAAAGTTTCCATTGCTGAAGCTGCGGCGGGGAGCTGTGGTCTTAGGGTCTTAGGTGCCTCAAGGGGCGGTAACCCACGAACACCGTGGTGGACACCGGTGGTCAGGGAAGCCGTCCGACTGAAGAAGGAGTCTTTCCGGGATATGTTATCCCAGAGGACTCCGGAGGCAGTTGCAGGGCACCGAAGGGCCCGAAGGGCTGCAGCCTCTGCCGTGAAAGAGGCAAAGCAGCGGGTGTGGGAGAAGTTCGGAGAAGACATGGAGAAGGACTTTCGGTCGGCACCAAAGTGCTTCTGGAAAACTGTTCGCCACCTCAGGAGGGGGAAGCGGGGAACCATCCAAGCTGTGTACAGTAAGGATGGGACACTGTTGACCTCAACTGAGGAGGTAATAGGGCGGTGGAAGGAGCACTTTGAGGAACTCCTGAATCCGACTAATACGCCCTCTATGTTAGAGGCAGAGCTGGAGGATGACGGGGGATTGTCGTCGATTTCCCAGGCGGAGGTCACTGATGTAGTCAAACAACTACACAGTGGCAAAGCCCCTGGGATTGATGAGATCCGTCCGGAAATGCTCAAGGCTCTGGGTGTGGAGGGGCTGTCCTGGTTGACACGTCTCTTCAACATTGCGTGGAAGTCTGGAACAGTGCCAAAGGAGTGGCAGACTGGGGTGGTGGTTCCCCTTTTTAAAAAGGGGGACCAGAGGGTGTGTGCCAATTACAGGGGTATCACACTTCTCAGCCTCCCTGGTAAAGTCTACTCCAAGGTGCTGGAAAGGAGGGTTCGGCCGATAGTCGAACCTCAGATTGAAGAGGAACAATGCGGATTCCGTCCTGGTCGTGGAACAACGGACCAGCTCTTTACTCTCGCAAGGATCCTGGAGGGGGCCTGGGAGTATGCCCAACCGGTCTACATGTGTTTTGTGGATTTGGAGAAGGCGTATGACCGGGTCCCCCGGGAGATACTGTGGGAGGTTCTGCGGGAGTATGGGGTGAGGGGGTCTCTACTCAGGGCCATCCAATCTCTGTACGACCAAAGTGAGAGTTGTGTCCAGGTTCTCGGCAGTAAGTCGGACTTATTTCGGGTGAGGGTTGGCCTCCGCCAGGGCTGCGCTTTGTCACCAATCCTGTTTGTAATATTTATGGACAGGATATCGAGGCGTAGTCGGGATGGGAAGGGGTTGCAGTTCGGTGGGCTGGGGATTTCATCGCTGCTCTTTGCAGATGATGTGGTCCTGATGGCATCATCGGCCTGTGACCTTCAGCACTCACTGGATCGGTTCGCAGCCGAGTGTGAAGCGGTTGGGATGAGGATCAGCACCTCTAAATCGGAGGCCATGGTTCTCAGCAGGAAACTGATGGAATGCCTTCTCCAGGAAAGAACGAGATCCAGGGTACAAGCGGCCGAAATGGGTTTCCTCAGGAGGGTGGCTGGCGTCTCCCTTAGAGATAGGGTGAGAAGCTCAGTCATCCGTGAGGAGCTCGGAGTAGAGCCGCTGCTCCTTTGCGTCGAAAGGAGCCAGTTGAGGTGGTTCGGGCATCTGGTAAGGATGCCCCCTGGGCGCCTCCCTAGGGAGGTGTTCCAGGCACGTCCCAGCTGGGCGGAGGCCTCGGGAAGACCCAGGACTAGGTGGAGGGATTATATCTCCAACCTGGCCTGGGAACGCCTCGGGATCCCCCAGTCGGAGCTGGTTAATGTTGCTCGGGAAAGGGAAGTTTGGGGCCCCCTGCTGGAGCTGCTCCCCCCGCGACCCGACACCGGATAAGCGGACGAAGATGGATGGATGGATGGATGGATGGATGGATGGATGGATGGATACAGGAGTAACTCTCTCTGCTCCCCAATAACATGTAAACATGTTATTATATTCCATGTATACAGGAGTAACTCTCTCTCTCTCTCTCTCTATATATATATATATATATATATATATATATATATATATATATATATATATATATATATATATATATATACACACATATATATATATATATATAACTATGTTTTTTTGGCGCATACAAAAAGTTCCTCTACTCAAAAGACCAAGATTCCTTGCGAATAGAACATGCGTAGAACACAAATCAATGTTCCTTTTCATGGGGATATGCCGATACGCGTTTACATGACCAAAATTTCGGGTTAGAAAAGGGGTAACCCAGGGATCATTTTCGGGTTTTTAAAAACCGGAATATGAGCATATTCGTGTTTTTGCCGGTGTTTACATGGCCATGCGCGACCAGGTTATTGCTAATATTCCGGTTTTGAACGGGTTATTGGCTGCATGTAAACGTAGTCAATGAAGTAAAGCAAGTCTCAAGTCCTCAAATTTGCGACTCGAGTCAGGTCGTGTGACTGGAGTCAGGTCGTGTGACTGGAGTCAGGTCGTGTGACTCGAGTCAAGTCGTGTGACTGGAGTCAGGTCGTGTGACTGGAGTCAGGTCGTGTGACTCGAGTCAAGTCGTGTGACTGGAGTCAGGTCGTGTGACTGGAGTCAGGTTGTGTGACTGGAGTCAGGTCGTGTGACTGGAGTCCCCTGCGTGGAGCTACAGGTATGAGGCATTGTGCGGCAGGTGTAGCGTCGTCCTACCTGCTGCCCTGCTGGAATAGAGCCAGCTCCATTGCCGTCCTCTCCAGCACTGTGATAGACACCAGCGTCACCGGGACGTTGGCTCCTCGGGGGAACATGCCTGGCGCTCGCACCTCGTGCCAGTCGGAGTGAATCTTACAGATATCCACTGAGTCAAAGTACCTGCCAGGGTCAAACACACACTCAGAGACATGTGTGAGCGTATTAACACATCTGATAAACATTCATTTTGTTGACGTGTCAAAGGTTTTTACAGAGGTGATTTAGGATAATTACTTTTTATCACTCCTAATCAGAAAATACTGTCAACAGCCATAAACAATCCATTTCCTCCATGTTTTTATGTATAAAATGCTGTAAAAATCAGGCTGTGAATGATATCTGAACAAAGCCCTGAGTGAAAAGCTTCAGAATGTAGAGAGGAATGAAAGAGGAAAGTTTAGTGTATGTTAGTGTTAGTGAAGTGGAGATTTCTGACTTCCGCAGTTGATAACTGACATTGAGACAAATACTTTTTTGAAACTTTTATTTTTAAACATGCAAATGAGGCATTACCTAATGCTAACCTTTGGTGAATTTAGGAGAAATCTACAGACACAAATAGACAAAATGCTGAAAAATTAACATCTAAATGTGTATTTTGGATGTTTTTGTGTGAGCAGAGAGAGTTACTCCTGTATACAATGTGTATTTTGGATGTTTTTTTCCCCCACTTGTCGGAAAGAAGATTTGTTATATATAGCAAAATAGCCCAAAACTTAAAATTGAAAATTAGGTTTTTGTGTGTAGTGTCTCCAATTAATATCGCTTTTCATTTCTGACTTAGTTTTGCTATGGTCAGAGACGGTTTGGAACGAGACGCCCCAACTCGGAGTAGTTTCCTGTATCTGTGTCACGTGGGCTCGGCCACGCCTCTTTAGGAGACTAGCGTTAGGTCCAAGTGTTTGATTCCAACGGGAGAAGTGAATGTGAACACAGATTATGAGAGATTCTTTCTCCCCATAGTCACAGTCAAGTAAATACTGGAGCCATTTCTCACAAGCCACATATCTCCAGAACATTCTGACACTAAAATGGTATTTTTCAGACTGGTAACACAGAGAAGCTAACGTACGTGAATGAAACTAATCTCTGTGATGCTAAATATGTCTTTTAGCTGTGTAAATATATAATGTTAGCAAAAGAACATATTAATAAATTATTTAAATATAACTTTTTATCCATCTACACGACGTTCACTACATGTTCAAACGAGTCCACGCCCCTTTAGGAGACAGGAAGTGACGGCCGTTTCATACCATTGGTGCTGCTTTAAATGCGCTGTCTTTAGAATAGAGCAGGGGTCCCCAACAAGACGCTCACTAGCTATGGCTGTTCGCTAGCAGGTTTCCATTAGCTCGCCAATAGGTTGAAAAAATGAGACACAAAATGACGTTGATATTTAAAGTGAAGTAGTGAACTTTGTGGGCCATAGACGTGTAAAGTGGTAATGTTTTCTTGGACCCTGATGGGAATATTTTCAGTGATGGAGCTTTAACTATGTGGGCTAAAAGAAGTGTAAAATAATCATGAATGTTGACGTGAAGTGAAGATTTTTCATAAGCTTTGGGTATTGCAATTTCATGTGTACAAACAGTAGCTTCATTCAGCTTATGTGTGTTATGTAAATAAATATAAGCTTTTGTCCCCTTTAGTGTTTTTAAAGTAGCCCTCAGATGAAGAAAGGTTGGAGACCCCTAGTTTAGAAGATCTTTTCTACGGTTTCTGGGTTGAACGACATGTTTCTTTGGAACGGTTTGGAACAAACTTTGAGTTATGTTTTCTCTCGTTTGGTGGGTGTATCAGAGAAGTTACCCAATCAGCAGCAACGTGTATGTAAACGTAATAAAAAGGCACAGCAGGGTGTTCAACGGACCACAGTTTCAGTTAAAAAAAATAAAAATAATGTTGAACGTATCTACCTGATAAAATCCCAGAAGTCCATCCAGAACAGGCCATCCTCGGCTCGCTGGGCACACAGCTCCCTCTTCAGGTGTGGAGGCCAGTTTGGCCAGTCGTCCGCCCAGCTGCCAGTCCAGGAGAAGCGACCCCACGGGTTCCTCAGCTGCAGTAACCTGAAACAGGAAGCAGATGTCAGACGCTGCATTAGAACAAATACATCTCAAAATACAGCATGAAACTAAAAAGGTGTATAAATGTAAAGTTATGAGTTTACAGGAAATGGAAAAGGGTTCAACTCTGGGAGAAATATTTGCATGGGAGAACATTGCTGCTAGAGTAAATGCGTAAGTTCCAATATAGTGTATTAATACAATATTTAATCATAAGTATAATATTACTGATGAAATGGTATTGAACCTATAATCTATAAAAGTCCTAGTCCTACTACTCCCATTCTGAGGCTGCAGCAACATCATTAACAGGATTATTATTCATAATCTTTTATTTCAAAGGGTTTATATCATTTACCTGCAATCCTGTGGAACATCTTTTTAATGTCCCTTACTGGTTTGTGTCCTGGGAACATTACAACAACTTTTAAAACATGTTTCAGAGCAAGTCACACTCTTCTGACAGCGCTTTGCTACAGTGGCTTTACTAATATGCTCCGCCAATGTTAAACCAATGTTGTGAAGAAAACAGAAGTTCGCAAAAAAACGTAATATGACACAAAGAATGTGCTGGGGTGTAGGGCATGTCTACGATGGGTGACAGTAGTGATATGAAGACGGATAAGGTTATGTAGGCTACATAACTGATCGACTGGGAAGAAAACCGATACCGCGCAAATAGGTAGTTATATACTGTATATATATTTTATCATCTCTCAGATAGACGTATGTTTAACCTCTGAGAAGTCATACAGCTTCGAGATCCTTGACTAAAGGAAATGTCATGAGAAAAAATGTTTTATAGTCTAACTTTACCCAACTAGTTAATAAACCAACACTGTTTTTTTATTCATGCAGATAAAATGGGCTAAAACGTGCCTGATACAGACTGAATGAATGACTGAATGAATGGATGAATGAATGAATGAATGAATGAGAGAGCGCTGTGTCAGAGGGAGGAGACTGAGAGAAGAAAACATGCGCCAGACCAGGTTAGGTTCACAGGCTCAGTTACCATAGTAACTCAGTTACCATAGTAACTGACTCTGAGGTGAAGATACCATAGTAACTGACTGAGGTGAAGTTACCATAATAACTGACTCTGAGGTTAAGATACCATAGTAACTGACTACGAGGTTAAGTTACCATAGTAACTGACTACGAGGTGAAGTTACCATAGTAACTGACTATGAAGGGTACCTCTCTCTCTGAAACAAAAAACTTAGAGTTCCTCGTCTCACGGTTAACTAACTCAGAGTTTCCCTCATCTTAGGGTTAACTAACTCAGAGTTTCCCTCATCTCACGGTTAACTAACTTAGAGTTTCCCTCATCTCACGGTTAACTAACTCAGAGTTTCCCTCATCTCACGGTTAACTAACTCAGAGTTTCCCTCATCTTAGGGTTAACTAACTCAAAGTTTCCCTGATCTCACGGTTAACTAACTCAGGGCCTGATTTACTAACACTAGCGCAGTTTGCACTGCGTCTGTTTATGCGAGTTCGGTAATAGCGCACGCTATGCTTCCACATTTTGCGTAGTATTTATCAACCCTGACACTCAACAGGCAATCAGCGTCTTTCTCCGCCCACTATACCATAAATTGCGCTGTAGCAAAGCGGTACTTGTGCTATGTTATGGCTGAGTGCAGACTGCGATATTCCCACTGCTGATGCTATGACTGTTTGAAATGATCCTGATGCCAATATTTGTAATGTAGCGAGGAGTTTAACAACTGCTGGAATGGGATGTGAACGCTGAGTGGGAGATTCAATTTCATCTTTGATTTCTTCCAGTAATACTAATATTGCATGGCTGCTTGATCTGTAACGCTAAATGATGTTGTGTTCACTGACAAAGTGTGATTCTTGTGTTAAAAATATTTTCAGCCTCTCCTATGTCTTCATCTTGCTCAGATTACTGTTGCCATTTCACCAGTGGCATATAAAGGTCTACGAGGAAACTCGCTTGCGGCTGGTTTAGACCTGCTTTTAAGAGGCAGAGAATTTCCCCCGCAGAATAGAGACGCGCTCTTACTGACAGTCTTTGTAAATACCACAGAATATATAATTAGGTGCACTTTGCGCTTATCCTCCCACCTTTTTGGGTGGAACTCCCACTTTCCCCACGACCCTCCCACGAACGCATATTGAAAGCGCAACTTGTCTCTTCTCGCTCATGTGGCAGACAATCTATAATTTTACCCAAGTGCGCCCTGTTAGTAAATAGGCCGCATCGGTTACGTCGGTCTTTGCGACCAATTAGCGCCTGGAAACAGGCGCAAACGGCTTGATAAATCTAGCCCTCAGAGTTTCCCTCATCTTAGGGTTAACTAACTCAGTTTTCTCATCTCACGGTTAACTAACTCAGAGTTTCCTCGTCTCACGGTTAACTAACTCAGAGTTTCCTTGTCTCACGGTTAACTAACTCAGAGTTTCCTCATCTCACGGTTAACTAACTCAGAGTTAGTTGCTTTCTGAAATGGACCCCCGTACTTCTCCTGTGAAACAAAACAGACTTAACTCCTCACATGTGACCGTCTACGTCTTAACACCTCACCTGTGACCGTCTACGTCTTAACTCCTCACCTGTGACCGTCTACGTCCCTCACATCTAGGACAGAGTAAGCATGTCTTGGACGTAAACCCAGGGACTCGTACTCAGAGTCATCCACCTTCATGTTCCCTCCTCCACACGATGCCCCCATCAGGAAACTAGCAGCAAAAAAGAAAAAGACTTTAAAAACTAAGAACTACTTCAGTGTTTTCAGAGACGTTCCCCAACACTCACCCTGCTTCTTTGGAGCTCAGCATTTTGGCCCAGATGAGGTCTGTGTCGATGGGTTCCTCCTTGGGGTTTGTGGCGCTGACCTGGAGGGAAAGCGACTCGCAGGGGGCCCCGGTCAGCGTGGACAGACCCTCGATGGCGCGACCAGCCTGCAATGCAAAGTAGGAACCGTGCAGCTTGGCCAGAGCTTTTTCAATCAGAGCCACCCAGAGCTGCTTCCGCTGGGCCTGGAGAGGGAACAGGAGGGAGAAAGGAGTCATTATCTCCTGTACCACAGCCTTACAATCACATCTGGGATGAGCAGAGGAACCCTGCGCATTAAAGGTGCCTTCAGTACACATGAGAGATAAAAATCTGAGGAAGGGCACAAAGTGCAGTGCAGGAATACACCATCATTGCTTCTCGCTTTGGTTGCACCTTCAAAAGGTCAGCGGCAACTAGAAATGCTCACAAGTCAATGAGCTAGAGTCCATATATTTTGCATTCAGCACACCGTTTGTTTGGGTCTTGTTCTATGAAGTTTCTATTAAATAGCACAGCAGCTGGTCCTCTTTCAAGTGTGGCCGTGCGCAGCAGATATGTTTCCTATTCTGTACGTAGGTTGGCTATAGGTTACACAGGTAACCTACAACAGACGTTTCCTTAAAATAAAGATTCCTGCATCTCAAGTCTGAGTCGAGTCTGAAGTCTTTTGAGGACGAGTCACAAGTCAAGTATAAATTCACTGTGTGTAAGATTTAAGTGTGACTCATTACATGACTTTACATATCATTTAGCTGACGCTTTTATCCAACGCGACTTACAATTGCTACATATGACAGAGTCCTCTGGAGCAACTAGGGGTTAAGTGTCTTGCTCAGGGACACATTGGTTGATGTATCGCAGTGGGAATTGAACCCAGATCTCCCACACCAAAAGCATGTGTCATAACCACTGCACCATCACCACCACCACCAAGACAGAGTGTCAAACGCGAGTCCCTTTCTCTGGCAGAATAAGGTCAAAGTTGAAATAATTTGAACTTTGAACGCAGCGTTCAGCAGCAATTCCGACCTCTAAGACCCAAAGTAAGTTCTCTTTTGCACAATAATCATGCTGGAGAGAAGGAAGAAGATCACATTCACGAAGTATACCTCAGCATTGAACAATGTTGAATTGATGTGTGGCTCATTTTGAAATTTGTTGTGCTGTATTTAGGTAACCTGAGATAAGGGGACAGACATCTTATGAAAGTTCTATCAGGGTCGACCACGATGGCAACCACTGAAAAAAAGCCCATCTGCTGCAGTGACTTTCTACAAATGCCAGTTCCTCGTACTTCTTCACTTTTACATTTCACTCCTGTTACTTTGAAGCAAGTCCATGTACTCTTGTGGGTGTTTTGAGGAAACTAGAAGCTAAAATATACCTTGTTATGGAACTATGGGGGACTAAAATCAATTGTGCGTAACACATTTACTTCTGCCTGATACATAAACAAACAGTTGAGTGTTTGGAGTTGAACGTTTCACCTGAGAGAAGAGGAGGTGGCCGCTCTCATCGCACGGCAGCATGTCGTCCACCAGCACTGTGGTCCACGAGCCATCTTTGCACAGACGCACCTGATAGGCTCCTTCAGCACACAGCGAGCGCGTCAGCATCACTTTCTCCACCAGCTCGGGACGTTCAGCCAGAACAGCCAAGGCACTTAGGAACCTGTTCTCCAAAACATGCAGAGACACCGTTTCACAATCCTGAAACCATTTGGAGCTGCAATCCTCTTAGGCTACATATACACTACTCCCTTTGCTTCGGTAAACAACAGCAAACTTTGAGTTACACGCTGAAAATGGCAACTGTTGGATTGTGCAACAACCTGCTTAGTTCTTTCAGGGAATGATTGTAAAGATTTACAAAGAATATGTTTACGGCATTTCCTCTAACTGGGACGTGCTAGCATGATTATAGAAAAGATAAAGACACAGATAAAACAATTGCTGCCGGCCAGTTCTCCATCGTATACGCATCACCAGAACCCTTCTTTGGAGACAAGAGAAGGAGAGCCATCTTGCAAATGCCAAACGTTTAATAATGTTTGTGTTGTTTTCTTTTGCGGGGTGCAAATGTTCCACCAAAACAAGTTCCTTCCTGAGACTATTTAGCAGAGCCACCGTCGCTGCATCCCGAGCCTAGCGCCCAAGACCATTGGGATTGGTTTAAAGAAATGCAAACAACCCTGAATGTTTTTTCTTCTGTACCAGAATGCATCGGTGGTGAAGCCAGACTGTAGTTATGGAGTAAAGTCTGGCATTACAAGACTTCCGTGGACTTACCAACAGTTACCCAGAAGCCCCTGCAGGATGTCGGATGGCCGAAGCGTGCGGAAAACAGACCACTTCACTGTGCGGTCTCTGAAGTTGCAGCAGTTGATTTCTCGAGGGCGAAGCCACTTTCTGACACGATGTTGGACGCTGTCGTCTACTGGGAAGCCCACGGACTTTGGACCAGGAGGGAAGCTGTCATCCACAAACATCACGGTGTTCTGGGACCAAGCAAATCAAACCACAGAAACAGTTGAACCTCAAGTGTGTTGCAGAACAGACCTTATATTTAATATTCAGATTCATGAAAATCACTTTTTTTGCATGTGGCTGCAAATATTTAGTACACTTTAGACTCAATGTGTTTTTCTCATTATTCTTATTGTTTAAGATGCATCTTTTGGGTTATTTCAATGCAAAAAAGAGTGTTGTAATGATTGTCAGAACTAAGGAGGACAGGAAGCTATGCTTTCCGTCTTTTTATTTGACAGGGCAAGAGTTAAAAGTAGTTACTAAAACAAAATACTTGGGCCACATTATTAGGGATGATTTATGTGACGATGATGACATACAGCGCCAGTGCTGTAAATTATATGGACAGGCAAATATGTTGGCACGTAAATTTCATATGTGTACTGAAGAAGTTAAAATGTCTCTTTTTAGAGCATACTGTACTCCACTTTATACAGCTCACCTATGGTGCAGCTATAGTAAAGCAAAGATAAATAAGATTAAGGTGGCATACAATGATGCATTTAGAATTTTGTTGAAGTGTCCAAGATGGACCAGTGCTAGTCATTTGTTTGTGACGAGTAATGTTCCCACCTTCCATGCCGTGCTGAGGAATTTTATGTACAAATTTAGGTGCCGATTAACAGAGTCAAAGAATACAATTTTAACTGGCTTAACTAACCCTGCACTTAGTGATACCAGATTTACTTCCAAACTCTGGAAACGATGGCACAAGCATTTGCATATGTTTTAAGTATTGTGTGTCTTTATATGTATGTAGGTATGTATGTTTTGTATGTTCCTTCTATGTACTATGTGATAGACAGTATGTCTGTATGTTTTTATGGTGTGTGTATCCTTCTTGTATATGTTATGTGTATTTTTATATCTGGACCTTGAGTCTGTAAATAAAGTTATATTATTATTATTTGTATAGTTGTCTTCAGGTGCCATCTAGATTGTTTTTAGGATTAGATTTTTTATATGATTTTATTAGAAAGGTTATTCATTATTTTCTGATTTTGTGGCATGTTCGGGTTATCTTTTTTCATACATTGTTTGTCTGTAAAATATTGTTGTTGCCCATGCTGGCAACAAACAATGGTACATGACGGTTCAGGAGTTGAGGATTCCCCGGCTGTAAACATGTGAATATGTGACAACGCGGTAGGCTACAGCATGATACTGTACAGCCAGAGAACGCTACTGAAAAAAAGGAAGAAGTAATCATTTCATTTGCAGTTAGAAACATAGAAACAGCTTGGTCAGAATATTGTCTTTTTCAGAATAAGGGCAACAACTGGAATACTATGTGCATGTAAATGTAGTCATTGAAGCTCAAACATCCCAGTGAAGGAACAAGAAGCTGAACACTGTGAACGTTAAGGTTAACCTTGGACAGCTTGGAGTCGTGTACAAACCTCTCTGCAGAAGCTGACGATGTTCTCCCACAGCTTTTTGGCCTCTCCTTCATCGCTCTGTCGCAGCGCCTCCACCAACATGCTCTCCTTCCTCATGGAGCACAGTGTGGCTTTCAGCTGCGCCGCGTGTCGCTGAGGAGTGTGGCACGCCACGCAGTGTTTGGCTTTCACCTCGTTAATGAGAGTGCACGCCGGACACCACCACTTCTCCTCCGCTGGCCTGTTGACGGGGACGACACATGGAGGGAACGATGCGGAGGCATCCGGTGCAGGGGACAGCGGGGACATTTCCTCCTTCAGGATGCTGAGCCGTCGGCCGGCCAGCAGCTCCGGCTGGGCAGAGAGATGCGAGACGGCGAGCGTGGACGGAGACAGACTTAAACTTTGAGTTTGACTGAGGCAACCTTCTGGAGGTGGCACCTCTCTGCGGCTGCAGGGGAGAGGGTTATTATGACCTGAAGACGCTAAGCTTGTGTTTGAATATGAAGCTTCTACCGGTAAACACTCTCCTCCGGTTGAAATGGAAAGGGACAGCGCTCCGGCCGCCGGCTCTGGATGCTGTACTCCCGTTTGATCTTCAGGCATGAGCAAAGCGTCGGTGGGGATTTGGGGGAGAGACAGTTTGCGTGGTCCGCCACACGCAGAGCAGGACATGGAGGTAGGTCTGTTCTGCAGAGTGCACCTCAAACACTCCCAAACCAGGCTGTTCATAATGGCATCCTCCGGCTGTTTTTCAGCGGCTGATAGCTTCAGGGGACCGGAGCAACTGCTGGAGCGCTGAGGCCGAGGCTGAACCTCAGATGAGCCCCGGAGGCGCTCCAGAGCGCCGGCGTGGCCACACAGAGAGCAGGCCAGGCTGTTGGGGGGGTTGGCCAGCGTGCAGCGCGGGCAGGACCAGCGAGCGTCCTCCTTGCTGGTCCCCTGACACATCCACTGTGCGTGGCTGTCGGGTCTCTGCCGCGGGGCTTCACAGATGGAGCAGCGGGGGGCGCCGGCTGCATTGAGGAAAGTGCAACAGACACAAGCCCACTGGCTCCGCTGCATCGGCATCGAGCCGGAGGAGAAACTGCAGACAAAACACAAAACTTCAGAATCACAGGATTCATATATCCTGTGTGATATTATGATATTCTCTCTTTTCTATTATATGACTTTCATTCCATATTGTCTTTCCATATTTTCAGACTTAATTCAATATATTAAGTTTTTATTTCATATGTTTGGGTTTCATTCCATATATTCAGACTTTCATTCCATATTTCATATCATATATCTAATGTGTTTTTCCATTACATGGTACCTGCTCAACTCCCCTCGACTCTACTCGCCTTGACTCAACTCGACGCACTTTGCGTCCGCTTTCCATTGCAGATATTAGTACCGCCTCAGCGTGGCAGGTCGTCATAGCGACTGCCGTGGGCGAGCCTCCGCAGGACCAAGAAAAAAAGCAGGAGGCAGCAAACAACCACAGCTGGCTAAACTATTTAAAAATGCTGGGTTGGTTCAGGACACCCCCCTCTGTCGCTAGCAATGATAACGCAGTGATCAGAGATGATTCTTTCCAACCAATCTGTAGTCTGCAGGTTTTTACGTCACCTTTTAGTATCGCCTCAGCTCGCTTGGAACCTCGACTGAGGTGGTACTAAAAAAAGTACCTGTTAGCAGGTACCAGGGACTTTTTCTCGTAATGAAAAATCAAAAAAGGCGAGCAGAGTCGAGGCGAGTCGAGCCGGTACCATGTAATGGAAAAGCGCCATAATATGCGATGAGGAATCAAGGACCTTTTCCGGTTTGAGTCTCACCAAATGTCGTTTTTTTATTTTACTTTTGCTGTTGTGTTTTGTGAAATGTTGTTGAGTTCTTTTGTGTTTGAGGTACAAACTCAATATTTCAAGAAACTAACTCATTATTTTAAGATACTAACTCATTATTTCAAGAAAAGAACTCATAATGACTTACAGATCTGTTTTTCCCACACTGGTGGAAAATGGCTTCCATACTTTTGAAAGGTTGCTGGATAAATAAAGTATTCTGAAATGCTGTTGTGTTTTGTCCTTCAGGGCCACTGTATTAATCAATGACTGCCATCCCTCTCATAATCAATAAACATGAAGTATTTTGCTTTAATGGATACATAAAATATAGTTTTTTATGTTTTGTCATCCTGAAATAGTTTTTTAGAAGATGCTAAAACATCAATGTGTCAAGAGAATCACTCAAGGTTTTGGGCAGTTCCCTGCTCACTCATATAATAACCTCCACTAATTTCTACAGATAGCAAGTACAATGTGAAAAATATGAGAACTGTCTTCAGTTCAACTCTGGTTTCATGTAGCTGTAAACTCTCAGGAGGATAGAAGGAAGAGAAAGCCAAAGAAGACGAGGGGGAAATTCCAAATATAAATGGATGCATTAACATTTTTCTATACCATGACTTGCTCGGAGGAGAAATTAAAATTCATGGATTTGGAAATTATACCAAGAAGCTGCTGTAAACTGTTTCTCACAGATGGATAGATTATAAAATATTCATGATTTCTCCCAGCAGTTTCGCTGCCCCCAAGCTCAGTTTACAGACTCTTCAGTTCTTTGTAAAACACTGAATTTGGTACAAATACACATCTAAGAGTAATGCTCCTTGTTGTGCCCAGACGCAGATTATCCGTGCGGTGGTATCCAGGGAGAAATTCAGACCGGAGGAGCTGCCAGTAGGATGTCTGTGTGGAGGCTGGCCCACATTTTTTAAGTAGCTTTGGCAGAAAGCCGGAAACTTCCAGGGGCAGAGCAACCTGGACGGGTTACTGCAGAGCAAACTGTCGCTAAGACGCACGTGTTCCTGTGATGCTGGTTCTTCTAAAAACTGTGAATGAAGCAGAGATACTTTGTTGGTTTTTACAAACTCCTACAATTACTTCTTACAAAATACTCTTAAACAACACATATACACATTAACTGATGAGCGTCTCCAAACGTCTCTGCAAGTTTTAAAGTTAAAATCTGTATGTGTTTAATCTGTATCTAAAAGAGGTTTAAAGGAAAGATTAAGAAATACTTTGCTAATTTTGCTGCAGACACTTATTTTTTACCTTTTATATATATATATATATATATATATATATATATATATATATATATATATATATATATATATATATATATATATATATATATATCATTTCCAGATACAGACTTTATTATTTCAGTCTAAAGGCACACAAATGTATTTACATATTTTGTGGAGTATATTATACTGCTTATTAACCCTTTTAAAGTGTTTTATATCAGAAATATGGGTTTCTTTCAACCAAACTGCCCCAAAATGAACATGGATGCATGGATGTACGTTGTATGGAACGTATACAATGTTCTTCACATATAAAGATTACTTTCATAAAATGTTGGGTGTTTTATTCAAATTTATTGCATTTGAAAAACTGTTTAATGGTTTCGAACAAGTATCCTGACTAAACTTTCACATAAACCAGTCTGGGATTCAGTCAACATCCTGTAAGCTTAACTATTAGTCAAAAACAAATCCTAATTCCAATGTTCTCTTAATAACTAACAGGATCTTTTTTCCATACGAAAGGTGCTGAATAAATAATCATCGTATATCTCGTATATCATGTAAATTAGGTTTTATAATATGCAGCTTTTTTAGTTTTATTGATAAATACAATATGTTTTTTCTTATATATTCCAGCTTCAGAAAACAAGTAGATGCGTTTAAAATCTAAAAATAATCTCCACAAATACACCTGATATTTAGAGAAGTTCAAAGCAAGTGAGGTCTGACTTGAAATGAGACTTCAAAATCTATTTTTTGGTCCATTCTGATCTTTATGCATCTAAAGAAATATGAGGAGCTCCCTCTGGAAAGCTACTCCAGACTCTAGTCTACAGTCCAGTCATCAGGGATTCCCCCGGTCGCGTTACATTTCCTGTTAGAGAGGAACTTGACTCCTGCTAGGACCGAGTCTGATGGACACTGGGACAGCGTGGCAGCGGAGGAGACTTACACTAAACAGAATATACACCGAGCCTGAGACTGTGACACAGCAACGATTAATAACTGGAGATTTGAACCAAATTTGGGAAGGCTGAGGTTTATTTTGTATCAAACAACACCTGAAAGATTCATGACCTCATTCTGGAGTCCAGGACGCCCACACGAGTGTAGAATATAAATTAAACATGCGCTTCATTCAGCAATCACAGTTAAGGTGCAATGTGTGTTGTAATGACTTGAATAAATCATAATTTTTACAAGCAGAGTTAACGAATAAACAGGACCATCTTTATATATTACCAGGGTGGTCAAAATTAATGCTAATTATTTTTATACCCACTATTTTTTATGCACGATTTACGTGCACACGTTATCTGATTTGGGCCGGATTTATTTATTTGTTTATTTTTCTTTTATTTCAATATGTTTTTAAATTCCATTTCAAATGAAAGTCACTTTTTTCAAGATACAGAGTTATCATTCTCTGACCCCGTGGCAAAAACCCTCATTTATACTTTTAATACTTCCCGGTTGGACTACTGCAATGGAGTCCTGTCTGGGGTCCCCAGCAAAACCCTAGACAGGCTCCAGTATGTCCAAAACTCTGCCGCCAGGGTCCTCACCCACACCACACCAAGACCTGGCAGCACATCACCCCATCCCTCATCCACCTTCACTGGCTCCCAATTAAATCCAACATCACATATAAAATCCTCCTCCTCACCTACAAATCCCTCCATGCGCTGGCCCTCCAGTACCTCTCAGACCTCCTCCATCCATACACCCCAACCTGAAACCTGCAGACCTCAGACGCTGGCCTGCTCTCTGTTCCCCACACCAGACTCTGTACCTTTGGAGACAAAGCCTTTAGTGTTGCAGCCCCATCCCTCTGGAACACCATCCCTGCAGATATCCAAAATACTACATCCCTGGACATTTAAAAAAAAAAAAACTCAACACCTGTTCACCACAGCCTACAACCTCCTTTACCTTAGCCACAGTCATTCTGTAAAAAGGCGCTATATAAATAAGTTTTTATTATTATTATTGTTGTTGTTATTCCGCTACGCCCTGAACTGCTACAACTTTTATTTCTAGTCATAGTTCCACTATCTTTATTTTTACCATAACTACCACTGAGTGTCGTACCAACTGCTATATTTATTATGAATCATATTTCTCTATGTCTCTAGATCCGTATCAGTGTCTGTGTCCAATCTGGCAGCGATAGATCCCGCTTACCAAGAGCCTGGGTCTGTCCCATCAGACACCCCCTACCAAGAGCCTGGGTCTGTCCCATCAGACACCCCCTACCAAGAGTCTTGGTCTGTATCGTCAGACACCTCCTACCAAGAGCCTGGGTCTGTCCCATCAGACACCCCCTACCAAGAGCCTGGGTCTGTCCCATCAGACACCCCCTACCAAGAGTCTGGGTCTGTCCTGTCAGACACCTCCTACCAAGAGCCTGGGTCTGTCCCGTCAGACACCACCTACCAAGAGCCTGGGTCTGTCCCGTCAGACACCACCTACCAAGAGCCTGGGTCTGTCCCGTCAGACACCTCCTACCAAGAGCCTGGGTCTGTCCCGTCAGACACCTCCTACCAAGAGTCTGGGTCTGTCCCGTCAGACACCTCCTACCAAGAGTCTGGGTCTGTCCTGTCAGACACCTCCTACCAAGAGCCTGGGTCTGTCCCGTCAGACACCACCTACCAAGAGCCTGGGTCTGTCCCGTCAGACACCTCCTACCAAGAGCCTGGGTCTGTCCCGTCAGACACCCCCTACCAAGAGCCTGGGTCTGTCCTGTCAGACACCTCCTACCAAGAGCCTGGGTCTGTCACGGGTCTGTCCCATCAGACACCTCTTACCAAGAGCCTGGGTATGTCCCGTCAGACACCTCCTATCAAGAGACTGGGTCTGTCCTGTCAGACACCTCCTACCAAGAGCCTGGGTCTGTCCCGTCAGACACCCCCTACCAAGAGTCTGGGTCTGTCCTGTCACATACCCCCTACCAAGAGCCTGGGTCTGTCCTGTCAGACACCTCCTACCAAGAGACTGGGTCTGTCCCGTCAGACACCTCCTACCAAGAGCCTGGGTCTGTCCCGTCAGACTCCACCTACCAAGAGCCTGGGTCTGTCCCGTCAAGAAACCTCCTACCAAGAGCCTGGGTCTGTCCCAGGTTTCGTCCTGAGATGGAGGTTTTCCTCACCACTGAAGAATGAATGCTTGCTCTTGGTGGAATTACTGGAATTTTTGGGTCTTTGCAAATTATGAGTGTGGTCTAGACCTACTCTGTCTGTAAAGTGTCCTGAGATAACTCTTGTTATGATTTCATATTATAAATAAAATTTTAATTATTCCAAGATAATAAGTCATAATAGTAATAATAATTATTATAATATTATAATAATACATTTTGAGATCTGGATTTGATTCCCATACGTGGTTAACGTTGTGAAACGGTCCCAGATTGGTTAGGTTTAAACACCAAAACTACTGAGTTCAGTTGATAAAAGATGGAGGTTTGGGTTCAAATCAGACGTGACATCACTTCCTGAAGGTTACCACGGTGACCCAGAATGTGTTGTAGCTCCGATTGGTCCCTAAAGTTAAAATAACTCTCCATTTCCTTTTCTCTTCTAACGGGACATGACACCCGGTCTCCTGGGAGAAAGACCTGTGTTTGTGTGACCCCCCCCCCCCTAAACCTGCCTTTTTACCAGGACATTTGGTACTCTAATACTTCCTCACCCTACTTCCTGCTTTCCGTCAGAACCACTACTAACCTAAATATACGTCAGAACTACTATGACCACTAGAGGGCTCCACCACTACTAACCTAAATATAGGTCAGAACTACTACGACCACTAGAGGGCTCCACCACTACTAACCTAAATATAGGTCAGAACTACTACGACCACTAGAGGGCTCCACCACTACTAACCTAAATATAGGTCAGAACTACTACAACCACTAGAGGGCTCCACCGCTACTAACCTGAATTAAGGTCAGAACTACTACGACCACTAGAGGGCTCCACCACTACAGAACTAAATATAGGTCAGAACTACTACGACCACTAGAGGGCTCCACCACTACTAACCTAAGTATAGGTCAGAACTACTATGACCACTACTACGGCTACTAGAGGGCTCCACCACTACAGACCTAAATATAGGGCAGAACTACTACGGCCACTAGAGGGCTCCACCACTACAGACCTAAATATAGGTCAGAACTACTACGACCACTAGAGGGCTCCACCACTACTAAGCTAAATATAGGTCAGAAATACTACGGCCACTAGAGGGCTCCACCACTACTGACCTAAATATAGGTCAGAACTACTACGACCACTAGAGGGCTCCACCACTACAGATCTAAATATAGGTCAGAACTACTACGGCCACTAGAGGGCTCCACCACTACTAACCTAAATATAGGTCAGAACTACTACGACCACTAGAGGGCTCCACCACTACAGACCTAAATATAGGTCAGAACTACTACAACCACTAGAGGGCTCCACCACTACAGACCTAAATATAGGTCAGAACTACTACAACCACTAGAGGGCTCCACCACTACAGACCTAAATATAGGTCAGAACTACTATGGCCACT
>CM046801.1:0-22500 GCA_025617405.1 Perca schrenkii | reverse complement strand
ATGAGAGATAAACACTGAAACATGTCTGTTTAGTTCCATCTCCCCCCCACCAAACTCCATTATACAGCTAACAGTATAATGTTGCTGGACTTACAGGCATGTGTAAACATTGTTAAACATGACAAAGGAAGAAGAATTATCATAAAAAAATCAAGTCCAGGCACTCAAGGTTGGTTACACAAAATAGGGCAAGACATTAAAAATAGTCACGCGTCAGCTTGAGCCTTCCTCAGGGTGTAGTGACACAAAGGGAACATCAGAGTGATTACAGCCTGCAGGTGTGTATAGGTGAGAGCATGATATGCTCACCCTGGCCTCCAGGGGCATAACATCACAAACCCAAAACACAACACATGGTACATAAACCCAATACACAACACCTGGTACACAATGCAGCACTTAGGCTCTGCCCCCATCTTCAATCAAGCAAAATGCAGAGTACAGCCAGCAAAACATGGCAACATATACTTCAGTGTTTTGTTAAACATGAATTTAAGTTTTCTTATGAATCGTTGCTGCTTTCTGATTAATTCAGCATAGCTTTATTTAAAGATAGAATCATAATGTGCTTTACATAACAAGTAGGGCTGTCAAACGATTAATTATTTTTATTTTTATTTCATTAGAGAGAGAGAGAGAGAGAGAGAGAGAGAGGAGAGAGAGAGAGACAGAGAGAGAGAGAGAGGGGAGAGAGAGGGAGAGAGAGAGGGGGGAGAGAGAGAAAGAGGGAGAGAGAGAGGGAGAGAGAGAGCGAGAGGAAGAGAGGGGTGCGCTCATAAAAGTTAAAACATGTAGAGACCGACAACCCCGTTAACATTCCCTGATGAGTATTTTTATGAAATACATAGATTTAAATGGGAGGGAATTACGTATCGGCTATTTGTCAGCTTTTTGAGCCGTGAGTTGTCAATGGGCACATCGGTTTGTATTATGTTTTTATATATATATATATATTGTGATTCGCTCATCGCAGCTTAATAGGTTGCACGTTTGCCGAGCCAGGATGAGGAGGTGAAGCTATGTCAAGCCAGGTGTACATAACTGGGATAAATGCACGTTCACCACGGTATCGATCACAGATTTAGTGATGCAGAAATGGAGAAGACGCGTGCGGCATCTGTTTCACCCGCTGAGCAGCTATTATGGAAAGTTATTAGGTGAAGCATATAATATGCAGAAAAGGGAAATACGGCTGTTGTTATCAAATGGAGAGAAAAAGCCCGACAGACAATAGCGGACTGACTGAATGCATATGGATTTAAAAAAATCTACTTATAGTCACTCCACATTTTTACAAAGTTGTACATTCTGTTTTAATTGCTTTATTATGCTTGTTTTATGTGTTGGTTTTATTGCTGTATCTGTTTTTATGTGCTAAATGTGCTGGTTTTACTGTAAAGTGTCTTTTAGCCTACCATGTAAAGCACTACTTGAAAGTGAAAGTGAGCAGAGGGATTTAATGTTCCTTAGGAAATTTACCCTAAGGACTAGGCTTAATTTCAAACCTTATTCAAAATGCGAGAATATGTTTTACAACCATTTGCACAAATCTCTATGAGCTCTGTCTAATTCTAAATATCTTTCTACAATTAATGATCATACAGAACAAACATAACTGGGCAAAAACTAGAAAAATAAGTGACTTCAATACACACTGCAAGCATATCTGTAAAACAATGTAGCCTATTAGCCTATTATTCATGTTTTTTTAGTCTCACTCCCAAGCTCGAAGATGACAAGTGACAGCACCAAAATAAAATGATTAAGAAGCTTTAAACAAGTTCTCACTCCCATCTCGTAAAATACGGACGTTTGGTCAGGTGCCATTGTCATCGTTATTGACGCTAAAAGTCTCCACCGCTGCACGGTGTGGGAGGATCCCCCTGCCCCCAAGTCAGTGTGACTTGCACACCTTCTGTTTATAGAAGTACCAGTTTATGTGTGAAAGTATTTGTTGTATTTATATTATATATTATACATCTGGTCCCAGGTCTCCATTCAGGGAGGAACTAGAACATACATCCACCTCAAAGTCAGTTTGGGAAAGTGAAAGTGCTATTCAACCTTGTCAATTTAATTTACCATTTCTCCACTAGAAGGCGGTGTTTACCAATGTAAGCTCTCGTAAGCTGGGTGTCTCGTCACATCTGAAATCTGAGTAAAGCCACAGAATTATTTTTATATTTCTGCAATCTGCACTTTAGAATGTTAAGAATAAAAATGTAATTCATGTAAATTAATGAATCAGCTAATTTAATCCAAACACATCAACCTGGCCAACAGGAAACAACAGTTTATGTTAACTATAATATTGTGCAGGGATCCAAACGCAAAAAAGAGAGAAGTAATCAAAGTCCTCGCCCTGCAACAAATATCCAGACCCTTACATTGCCACCAACCCCTGCCATCCCCGGCCACCCCTATAGGTGCATACAGTAAAATGAAATTATGAAAATCAAAATACACCGACACTAATTTGGAAATAGAGAAAGAAAATACATAAATTACTCATTTAGTGATTTATTTGCTTTGTCCGCATTATGTACTCATTTCCACAAAAATAATTTTTGTTTAACTAGTCTTCAAAACACACACACGCGCACACACACACACACACACACATCCCTCCATTAGTAATGCGATTACACACTGGAAGCTTAAAACTTTCCCTGATCGTTTCTGCTGCTGAGGCCTGGTTCTGAGTAGCTGGTAAAGAGTTGTGTGGATGTCTGACAGTGTGCAAACAGGGCATACACCCCTCTGCTACTGTAGTTAATTTCCTTCATGCGGAGAGTGCATTTAGCACAACCCTTTCTTTTAAATTTTCTTAAAAAAGTCAGACAGTATTAATGTGTGTTTGACTGCATGGACCTTTATTGTAGTTTCAAGTTTCAGCCAAAACTAATTCCAACTGCTTTTACAGCCTATATGCATCTGTTGCACAAGAAGTGCCTCACTTTCCCTCATTCTGCAAATTAATATTTTAGCAAAACTGTATCACAACGGAGTGCAAATAGTTCACTCCGCCCCTTTCCACAATGTTGTTTATATGCTGCAATATTTTTTGCCCACTCTGGGGTTGCGTGTGTGTGTGTGAGTGTGAGTGTGTGAGGTAAGTGGGCAGAAGAGAGATAGCCTAGAGAAAGAGGAAGCATGCGTGTTGTAGATCATGCAACTGGAGCAGAGTAAGTGGTTATTCATTGTATAACATGGGCCCTGGAGGTAACCAGTCGCTCCTGATTTTCGTAAACGAAGCGATCAGGAGATTTTAACCCATTGAACATTTTGACAGCTTATTAACGTGCACTTGTTGCCCCGTGTGCGCTGATCAGATGCATATGCGACTGGGACATCTAGTACCGTGGAAACATCAGACTATGTTCCAGTTCAAACTGCCATTCCTAGTGAAACTGTTGCCTCTTTTGAGGCTCAAATATACCCTTCATCAAATACAACTTTAATGGATGTAGCTAATAGGCTTAAACAGTGAACAACTACATTGTTGAATAATCTGCAGGTACCACTTGGCAGTGAGTCTGTCCAGTCATTAATGGGCGAGTTTGAAGCTACTAAACTAATGTTTAAAGATGTAGACACATCTTACAAAATGACTAAATTCTTTGAAGATAAATGGCATAAACCATAGGTCAGTCATGTAACCCCCTAACCCTATGGTCATGTTTTTAACACATTTACTCTATCCAGTGACATAATGGGCATATTGTTCTAAAATGGTGCTATCGCTAACCAGCTACACAATTCAACATTGAAAGTGGCTTACCTGTTGCTTCGACACAAACAATTGTACGTCTCTTCTTCACCACTGGTCTGTCATATCCAAGGTATAATTCCGGGTTGGGATTGTCATCCGCGGGGTGTTTGTCAACAAAATGGTGTGAACAGACATACACCTTTTTCAGTAGATGCTTCAGTTTTAGAGCAGCTAACCACTCTAACTTCTCAAGGATCACCGTACCGTCAGCGGTACACTTTGTGACTGTGGCGTCGCTGTAACCTCGATAAAACTTCCACTCATTAGCGTTTTTATAACTTTAAAGCATTAAATCTTCCAAATATACAGCCATGCGACACACCAAATGAAAGCTTAGCCTCTAATGATTAATTTAAGCCCACATACAAAGCGTAAGATGATTTAAAGCAGTTACACAACTGTTACAAAGTAACAGAAAATAAAACAATTCACCCGTAGACCGCGCAGCTGGTCGTTAGAGCTGAGTGTGCATGCATACCTGTTTTTGTTGTCCTTTCAGCCAAACAGTGGTATTTTGCCCAAAACTTGATTTTCATAAATCCCCAAGAGTCCAAGGAAATGTAATATCCAAGCCGTTATATTCCAAAACGCTCTGTTCGCTAGGGATGGCTGAAGTGAAACTGATGTTCCGAAGCTTTGCCGAGATCCCGAAGCGCAGATGTTTCGAAACACTGATCCGAAGCGCGATTCAAAACACTGATGTCACGTGACTACGGCTAAATGAAACACCGGAGTGTTACACTAGTGTTTCAACAGGTGGCATGGTCGGCCAAATCAGCGTTTGATTGACAGGGTCGGGAACACACATCGCACATCAGTATAAAAGTGAAGTCAACGCACCTTGACCTCGTGGGTTTTTGTGAGAGGAGTTTGATTTTGAGATAGCGGATATTTGGTGATATAGTGACATTCATAGTGCGAGTTGTTTAGTTATATTTAGGCTTACATTTAAATTTACACATTGACTGATAGACTGAAACAGACAGAGTATAGACCTACATACAGTGACACATTAATAGATAGATAGATAGATAGATAGATAGATAGATAGATAGATAGATAGATAGATAGATAGATAGATAGATAGATAGATAGATAGATAGATAGGACAGGACAGTTTATGGGAACGTTTTAATGATTGTATCCATAAAATCCAGATTATACATAATGCTACAGCTGAAGCCACAGTGGAAGTGAAAAAATACCACAACTATGCGTTTTTGCCCAGAACTCATGATCCCCTAACTTACTGGAAAGAGAGAGCAGTAATCTTTCCTCATTTGTATGTCCTTGCTAAAAAATATCTTTGCATGCCAGCAACAAGTGTCCCTTGTGAGAGGATCTTTTCAAAGGCTGGAGAAATTATCTGTAAAACACGAAGTAGGCTAAGTCCTTCCACAGCAGAGAAATAAATATTTTTGAATGAAAATCTATAAAAAAAGTGAGACATTGTGGCTTGATTTCTTTTATTAATATTCATTTTTTATGACCAAAATAGCATTATGCACAGTGAGGAGTCTGCAAGCCTTACAAGCTTCACATATTAGAAAAATAATACAAAACAATAATACATTTTTTTATTTTTTTAATGGCTCGTTATCAAGGTTGTTTCAGATCAACACCTGCAAGTGACCACTAGGTGTCATCGTTGAGACGGGTGTCAGATTGTTTCGAAGCCTCGACACAATATGACACATTTGCTTCAACGGTTTCACTGTTTCACGAAGCCTCGATCTGCCCACCACTACTGTTCGCCTCACAATGTTGAAGTTTCTGGCCGAATCACAATGGAAAAACGCGAAAGGGCTTTCATTTCCTTTGAAACGCAAACACCAAGATCAAGGTAAGGATGATGATTTTTTTTAAAGCAATCTACTTAAAATTTTGTGAAATTCAGCTAGGATACTTGTAGCCTAGTTAGCTAGTAGCTAGCGATTCAAACTTGGGCTAAGGTAGGCTTAGCCCAAGTTTGAATCGCAGAGATTTTAACCCATTGAACATTTTGACAGCTTATTAACGTGCACTTGTTGCCCCGTGTGCGCTGATGCGCTCATCTATTGACATTTCCGAATGCCTTCCTACAGTTGCTTAATAAAAGCTTTCCACAAACGTAGCCTACATGTGTCATTAGTATGAGGAAAAACAAATAAGATTTTAACTGTGTTGGGCTCGGGTCGGGCTCGGACACAAATTTCTTAATGCATGTCGGGCTCGGGCCGGGTTCGGACAGAAAAATACGGCCCGATCCGGACTCTAATATCCACCACAGCTGAGCTCTGTCTTCACCTTCTTTGAATACATCTATGACGTGACCATCTCAACCAAGAGAGCCAAGGTACTTGAAGTCCTTTCAAAGGTTCAGGCTGCGCATTAAATAACAACAGAATGTATATGTGTCCAAAGTGCAGACAATTGATATCTACAGAAGTAAGGAGAGTCACTTGGCATCTTCGTGAAATACATGCCTTAACAGATGGACATGACATGACCATTATCTGCAACCAAGATGGTTGCCCAAGAACTTATCATAACTTCAATTAATTCACCAGTCCACAACAATATTCGTGGACAATGGGACATTTAAACCTTATGACCACAGTTTATCAGATGCATATGCGACTGGGACATCTAGTACCGTGGAAACATCAGACTATGTTCCAGTTCAAACTGCCATTCCTAGTGAAACTGTTGCCTCTTTTGAGGCTCAAATATACCCTTCATCAAATACAACTTTAATGGATGTAGCTAATAGGCTTAAACAGTGAACAACTACATTGTTGAATAATCTGCAGGTACCACTTGGCAGTGAGTCTGTCCAGTCATTAATGGGCGAGTTTGAAGCTACTAAACTAATGTTTAAAGATGTAGACACATCTTACAAAATGACTAAATTCTTTGAAGATAAATGGCATAAACCATAGGTCAGTCATGTAACCCCCTAACCCTATGGTCATGTTTTTAACACATTTACTCTATCCAGTGACATAATGGGCATATTGTTCTAAAATGGTGCTATCGCTAACCAGCTACACAATTCAACATTGAAAGTGGCTTACCTGTTGCTTCGACACAAACAATTGTACGTCTCTTCTTCACCACTGGTCTGTCATATCCAAGGTATAATTCCGGGTTGGGATTGTCATCCGCGGGGTGTTTGTCAACAAAATGGTGTGAACAGACATACACCTTTTTCAGTAGATGCTTCAGTTTTAGAGCAGCTAACCACTCTAACTTCTCAAGGATCACCGTACCGTCAGCGGTACACTTTGTGACTGTGGCGTCGCTGTAACCTCGATAAAACTTCCACTCATTAGCGTTTTTATAACTTTAAAGCATTAAATCTTCCAAATATACAGCCATGCGACACACCAAATGAAAGCTTAGCCTCTAATGATTAATTTAAGCCCACATACAAAGCGTAAGATGATTTAAAGCAGTTACACAACTGTTACAAAGTAACAGAAAATAAAACAATTCACCCGTAGACCGCGCAGCTGGTCGTTAGAGCTGAGTGTGCATGCATACCTGTTTTTGTTGTCCTTTCAGCCAAACAGTGGTATTTTTGCCCAAAACTTGATTTTCATAAATCCCCACGAGTCCAAGCAAATGTAATATCCAAGCCGTTATATTCCAAAACGCTCTGTTCGCTAGGGATGGCTGAAGTGAAACTGATGTTCCGAAGCTTTGCCGAGATCCCGAGCGCAGATGTTTCGAAACACTGATCCGAGCGCGATTCAAAACACTGATGTCACGTGACTACGGCTAAATGAAACACCGGAGTGTTACACTAGTGTTTCAACAGGTGGCATGGTCGGCCAAATCAGCGTTTGATTGACAGGGTCGGGAACACACATCGCACATCAGTATAAAAGTGAAGTCAACGCACCTTGACCTCGTGGGTTTTTGTGAGAGGAGTTTGATTTTGAGATAGCGGATATTTGGTGATATAGTGACATTCATAGTGCGAGTTGTTTAGTTATATTTAGGCTTACATTTAAATTTACACATTGACTGATAGACTGAAACAGACAGAGTATAGACCTACATACAGTGACACATTAATAGATAGATAGATAGATAGATAGATAGATAGATAGATAGATAGATAGATAGATAGATAGATAGATAGGACAGGACAGTTTATGGGAACGTTTTAATGATTGTATCCATAAAATCCAGATTATACATAATGCTACAGCTGAAGCCACAGTGGAAGTGAAAAAATACCACAATTATGCGTTTTTGCCCAGAACTCATGATCCCCTAACTTACTGGAAAGAGAGAGCAGTAATCTTTCCTCATTTGTATGTCCTTGCTAAAAAATATCTTTGCATGCCAGCAACAAGTGTCCCTTGTGAGAGGATCTTTTCAAAGGCTGGAGAAATTATCTGTAAAACACGAAGTAGGTCCTTCCACAGCAGAGAAATAAATATTTTTGAATGAAAATCTATCGAAAAGTGAGACATTGTGGCTTGATTTCTTTTATTAATATTCATTTTTTATGACCAAAATAGCATTATGCACAGTGAGGAGTCTGCAAGCCTTACAAGCTTCACATATTAGAAGAATAATACAAAACAATAATACATTTTTTTATTTTTTTAATGGCTCGTTATCAAGGTTGTTTCAGATCAACACCTGCAAGTGACCACTAGGTGTCATCGTTGAGACGGGTGTCAGATTGTTTCGAAGCCTCGACACAATATGACACATTTGCTTCAACGGTTTCACTGTTTCACGAAGCCTCGATCTGCCCACCACTACTGTTCGCCTCACAATGTTGAAGTTTCTGGCCGAATCACAACGGAAAAACGCGAAAGGGCTTTCATTTCCTTTGAAACGCAAACACCAAGATCAAGGTAAGGATGATGATTTTTTTTAAAGCAATCTACTTAAGATTTTGTGAAATTCAGCTAGGATACTTGTAGCCTAGTTAGCTAGTAGCTAGCGATTCAAACTTGGGCTAAGGTAGGCTACTTGACACACAAAACACAACTGTTCCTGATCCACAAATAGCCTAAATGATAGATGGTGTGCCAGCTGTAAGACCATAAATCAAAGCCTGGATACTATTAACTAGTACTAGTAGTAGGCCTACAAGTTTTCTCGTGTCATACAGGGTGTATAGCTGCCTGCCAATCTGACAGTCCACTCACTGACAGAAAACAACACGAGTGGGTTAGGGACGCCTCGATCACGACACACCTCCCCTGGCAAGGAGAAAACATTACCACGCACACAAACCAACCCAGCAGATATAACTTAGATCGCAGCTTACCTTTTTTGAAACATGGTCAAAATCCATGGAAAACAACATCCACTGAGAAGACAAATCCATTGTTTAAATCCATCATATGCCGGCTGGCTAGCCTAATCTATCAAAGTGCAAAGTTGTCCGAAGGTTGACATTCAATTTTAATTGTCGCTGTGGGTAGGCTATTAGTAGGGTGACCAAACGTCCGGTTTACACCAACCACTTTGAAATTGTCCTGGTTAAACAGTTGAAATGCTGACAGCTAAACGGTGTAAAGGTGTGACTGTATTGTAGAGAATTCCAACAGCGGGACGTACACCAGTCTGTCACTAAAGCTATGAGCTAAAAGACACAAACTCTAGCACTTGGTCACTCACTGCTGTCGGAAAAACAACACAGACGTGAATAAAGGTTGCGTTTACTTAAAACTGGTAAAACTCGTGGTGCATTCAAAGTTGTTGTGAAATACCCTTTTCTGTTCTGTTTTTCTCATTTGACATATATTCATAGCTTTCAAAAAATAGTGAGAATTATTCAATATAAATTATTTTGAATAATTGATGTTTTATAAGCCAAACTAAAATTTAATGTACAAATTGCACCAGTATTAAATGTTACTAAAATAAGACTATGAATAAGGGGTACAAATTGTTTCATATGAGTTATTAAGCTTACACTGTAACTTGGGTTACTCAATTGTGTACTAATAAAGAAAATTGATCAGATGTAAAGAGACCATCTTGTCTATATTGATATTCATTAGCTGCATGTGTCTACTTAATTTTCTTTTCTACATTTCAGTTTTTTCCGAGTCCATTCCTGGGGTTAATGCACAAACTGCAGATAGCATGCCCACCGTGAAACTAGAAGCAAATGAGTGGACAATTCTTCACAGTTATCTCGACATCAGCGGATTCAGCGATCATCTGTTTTGTGGAGCAGATGAGCTGTTCACCATGAGCACACCAGACCCCACTCCTCTGCCACTAATGACACCAGAGCCTGTGATTGCCCATGTTACGGCCTCAGACCCAGTTCTTCCACCAGTAACACCAGCCTCAGCCTCAGCTCCAGAGAACCCACCACTGTCTGTCCTTGTTCCAAACGGTCAATCACACTCTCCTGCTCCTCCATCAGAGCCCACAAATAGACCACCAATGAGGGGACCATGTGGAGCTAAATGTTGACGGCAGTGCTCTGGAAAATTTTCAGAAGACAGGCGGCAAGAAATCTGGTCTGAGTACTGGAATATGGCGTATGCACAGAAACGGGCCTTTATCTTTGCCTCAGTCAGCCAAGTTCCAACGGAAAAGGTCTGTGCCAATCCCAGTCGGCAGCAGAGCAGGTTGTTTGTCTACAGGCTGCAGGATACCCACAAGACCTCTATCTTTCCACACTAGGCTATCATCCAACCCATGATAGCCTAGTTCTCTCAGTCATGGTCAAAGCAATAAGAACTGCTCTAGCTCCACCCAACGACATGAGAGGGAGACACAAGCCTGCCAACAAGCTGGACTTGCAACCATTGATTGACCATATTGAATCCTTCCACCCATCAGTCAGCCACTACCGGAGGGAGCATGCACCATTCTGGCGCTATCTCCCAAGCGATGTCACGGTCAAGCTCATGTTTGCCGACTTCATTGAAAAAGGGAACCGCTGCTCTTATGAGACTTACCGTAAAACAGTGAAGTCAAAGAACATAAGCTTTACCAAGCTTGGAGAAGAGGAGTGCGAGTGCTGTTTGCTCCAGGACCAGCATTTGAGGGCTGATCAACAGGGGGATGCTGCAGAAAATTGCCCTCAGTGCGAGAGGTGGCATAAACACCAAACCGAAGCAGCTGAGACCCAACTGCACTACAGGTCGGATGCAGACAAAGACTGGCCTGACCACATCTGTCAGAAGCGTTGACCTGCAGAAAGTCATCATGCTCCCACGCATGCCAGGTGTGAAGTCGGCAGTGTTCACCCGACGAATATCCATATACCATGAGACCTTCGCGTCAGTGGGCAAAAAACAAAAGAAAAGAAAAACCATCCCTGTGGTCTGGCATGAAGGAATTGCAGGGCGGAATGCCAAAGAAATGTCATCACCGTATGCAGCAGCACTAGAAAAAGAGTGGGACATCAGGCATGTTATATACTGGGTGGATAATTGTAGTGCCCAAAATAAAATCTGGTGTCTGTTTTCTTCACTGCTGACATTGGTAAATTCTGAAACCATATCAGCTGAAGACGTCACTTTGAAGTTTTTCAAGCCGGGGAACACCTTCATGAGCTCCGACAGCTTTCACCATGGTGTGGAACAAGAAATGAGGCGCAGACCTGGAGGAGTGGTCTTTGATTTTGATGACTTTTTGTCAGTGGTGGCCAATTCCAACTCTAGGAAAGTGGAGGTGGTGGAGTTGAAGAATGACAACATCAGGGCCTGGATGGATGGCCATTCTGCAACCAAGACAAAAATAATGCCCAGGCTGGCTGAACTCAAAGTGGTGCAACTGCGACGTGGTTCAAGGTCCATGTTCGTGAAGAAATCCCATGGGGAGGAGGACTTCATAGAGCTGGACTTCCTGCAGAAAAAGTTCAATCCCTGTATACCAACCACCTTGAGGCCACAAGACTGGGGTGTGGAGGAGGCCAAGAAGACGGAGATCCTAAAGAATCTTGTTCCCCTCATGCCTCCTACCAGGAGGTTTTTCTGGAGCTCCTTGGCGGTCGGAAACCTCAATGAGGTTGAAGAATAGGGATAAATTAAGTCCCTCTGCCCTTCTGTGGACTGATTTCCGGACTCTTGTGATTCTCTCTCTCTCTCTCTCTCTCTCTCTCTCTCACATACACACACACACATACACACACACACACACACACACACATACACACACACACCTGTGCAGGCAGACACACACAAACAAAACATTTTTCATTTTATTCACCTCTTAACATTCTTTCGTTTCATTTTCTTGTTAATTTAATACATTTCTTAAAATCAGTTTGCTGTTAGACTCCCTTCTTTGTAAACTGTCATAAACTGACTATATCAAGACAATCAATCCTAATCACATCAAATTTGTGAGCGACAACTGTAGTTTTTACATACACGTGGTACTAAATACATTTTCCATTCTGTCCAGGAAACTGTATTAATACAGAGTTTTTTCATTAATTCTGGAAAACATACACAATGTCATCAGATATAAGCATATTCCTATACATTTTGTCAGAAAAGGGTGAATGGTATTTGAGAAAGGGCGTCTACATATTACTGGCATAGCCAAATCAAACCTTTCAAATGTAAGAAATATTTGTGGAAGGATACTTTAACCTCTTAAAGTGTTATTTTACTTAAATTAAGTACAACGATAAAGTTTTAAAATGATCCATTACAGTTGTAGCCTTCTCATTATTTTTAAATTTTGTAATATTCTATTGAAATATTAAGGCTTACTAGAACAGAACTCACTAAATGTTATTTTAAGGCTATCGTTTTTAACATTGAAATGTTGTATGGAGTGATAAAAGTCAAAATGGTCAATAAATTAGAAGTTAAGGTATTTTGCCTTTGTAAGACCCATTATTGTTTTGTTGATAATGCAAAGGCAGAATACAGTAACTTCTGAATAAGGGTCAAAGGTCAAGTTTGAGCAAAAACATTTTTTATGTAGATTAATATATTCATTATGTCAACTACTTGGCACATTTTCAGTGTCCTACCTATCATACAACAACAAAATCTTTAAAGTCATTTTTCTGTTTCACACTCTGGTGAGTTAATGTCCTTTGCCTTTGTATGGCAGTATACTTCTATAGTTCTCTTCTATACTTCTATACTTCTCTTTTATATGTCTATAGTTCTATAGTTCTCTTTTATAGTGCTATACTTCTATAGTTATCTTCTATAATTCTATAGTTCTCTTCTATACTTCTATACTTCTCTTCTATACATCTATAGTTCTATAGTCCTCCTCTATACTTCTATAGTTCTATAGTTCTCTTCTATAGTTCTATAGTTCTCCTCTATACTTCTATTCTTCTATAGTTATCTTCTATACGTCTCTACTTCTATACTTATCTTCTATACTTCTATACTTCTCTTTTATACGTTTATAGTTCTATAGTTCTCTTCTATACTTCTATAGTTCTATAGTTCTCTTCTATAGTGCTATACTTCTATAGTTATCTTCTATAATTCTATAGTTCTCTTCTATACTTCTATACTTCTCTTCTATACATCTATAGTTCTATAGTCCTCCTCTATACTTTTATATTTCTATAGTTCTATAGTCCTCCTCTATACTTCTATAGTTCTATAGTTCTCTTCTATAGTTCTATAGTTCTCCTCTATACTTCTATTCTTCTATAGTTATCTTCTATACGTCTCTACTTCTATACTTATCTTCTATAGTTCTCTTCTATACTTCTATACTTCTCTTTTATACGTTTATAGTTCTATAGTTCTCTTCTATACTTCTATAGTTCTATAGTTCTCTTCTATACTTCTATACTTCTATAGTTCTATAGTTCTCTTCTATACTTCTATAGTTGTATAGCGCTATAGTTCTCTTCTATACTTCTATAGTTCTATAGTGCTCTTCTATACTTCTATAGTTCTATAGTTCTCTTCTATACTTCTATACTTCTATAGTTGTATAGCTCTATAGTTCTCTTCTATACTTCTATAGTTCTCTAGTTCTCTTCTATACTTCTATAGTTCTCTTCTATAGCGCTATACGTCTATAGTTCTATACTTCTATAGTTCTCTTCTATATGTCTATACTTCTCTACTAGAGTTCTCTTCTATACTTCTCTTTTATACTTCTGTAGTTCTATAGTTCTCTTCTATAGTTTCTAGAGTGAGGAGTTGCAGTGTCCACCTATCTGGCCCACCTGCTTCTCTTCATAATTGTTAGATTAATAACATATAACAAAAAAAGTAGAGGGAGGCAGGCCAGCAAAGCCGATATAGCAGGGGAGAGTTCAAAGCCTGAACAGGCTACCTCTCCTTATGTCCTGTCTCTCAGGCCACGTCCATACGTACCAAAACGATCTATTTTTTTTACCCGTCTTCCCTGGATTCGTTTCAAGAATAGTTGCGTCCAAATGAATCCACTTGTAAATGACTCAATACGCTACTTCATATGCCAGGCCTATAGGAGGCGCTGTTTCTGCTACAAAAATTCACCAAAAAACGGAGAAGAAGAGCATAGTCACTTTACTTCCCATCAACTGTCTATGATCATAACATAACTAGCTACGTTATAACGTTCTCTTAATACATCCGTGGACTATACTAACTTTCACCATTGCTCATTTTATAAAGGCCTTTGTTTATATTGTATAATGTGCTGTTGGATTGCTTTTTATTTTGCAAGATTGCAGCGCGCTAGCAGCGAGCTAACATTAGCGCGCTAACGTTGGTTAGCTCTAACATCGGCAGTCAAACAAACATCAATGATCCATGAATGATGTCTTTTTAATAATCTATACGTTTTTCTTGCAGTAGCCTTTCTACAATAAGCTGTGGTAAAAGATACTATAATCCGTTCAAGGAGTTTATAAGCAGACAAATTAGCTAGCTAGTTGATAAGTTGTCTACTTCCACTTTATAAACAGATAGCCATAGGAGTTGTTGCGTTGATCTCCCCGCACGGACTGGGCGTAAGACTGTTGTTGCGGGTGAAAGGACGTGGAAGCCTGTCTGTTCTGGGGGTTGTAATTCCTATTTCTATTCCTTCCCCGTTTGTGACTCACGTACTGCCAGCCTCCGTTGTTCCAGTCCTGGCCCGCCATCTCTCAGCCGAGCCAAAAGCCGTGGGGAAAACCTCAAAATGTGCAAAAAAACTAACTTAAAACTATCTCAAAAAAGAGAGACGTGATGGTCTATTTATGAGAAAATTTATTTTCAGTGAGCGACGCGTTTCGGCATTTAAAAATGCCTTTTTCAAGCTCAGAATATTTTTCAAAAAAGTACTTCACCCACAGTACAGTAAACAGTCGGCAGAATGAATGAATGGGAAAGAAGCGGGAGCAGAGCGAATCACAACATCCTGGTTCTAGAGGACCTCACGTGACCTGGGAGCCAATGGCAATGCTTAAAGGCATAGCATGGGGTGTGTGTGGGGAAAGCAAGGCCTGCTTAGTGCCTGCTATAAAATTAAGAAAAAAAAGGAAACATCCTTAAAAAAGGATTTAAAATCATTACAAATTAAAAGCACAAGGCCAGTCTTGTACAATTAATTAAATAACAAAATCTTATAAAATTGCAAATAAAAGCATTTAATTTGAACTGAAATAAATCACCAAGTGAGTGTAAAGTCCCCATAAGAAAATATATCCCTCTGTCTTTTTTTCAGAAAACCAGGGAGGCCAAGGTCGAGGTCAGGCAAGGTGAGTGTTATTTTAGAGTTATTAAAAGAACTACATTTGGATTGAATAGTCAGATTAGGGTTAAAATAAGGGTTATGATTTGGTTGAAGAATCCCAATCATGCCTTCTTAAGAGAAAGGTTAAGGTTAGGGTTAGATTATTGGGTTAGGGTTATAATTTAGATTGAGATGGGATAAGGGGTCCCAATTGTGCATTCATAATCGAATGGTTAAGGTTAGGGTTAAGTTATTGGGTTGGGGTTAGGGATAATTAAATGAAGTCTCGGTGCCGAAGGCAGTGTGTTCGTATGATATTTTGTGGAGAATAAAATGGCTGGTCCAACCAGGAGGTCTGAAATGAAATGGTAGTGTATAGTAGAAAAAAAAGGGGGGGAAAAAAAAGGAAGGAAGGAGAGAAAAGTAAAGGGGTAGTAAAAAAGTAGTAAATGAATGTAAAGAAATATTGAAAAAATATTTTTTTGAAAAAATAATAAATAAACTAAGTGAATAAAGAGAATAATAAATAAGAAAATATTGAAAATAAACGGATGAATAAATAAAATAAATAAGAAAATAGGGAAAAAAAATAAATAAAGACATATAGAAAAAAAATAAAATTAAAAAAGTGATAAAGAGGTGAAATTTAAAATAATTGAAAATAATAAATAAAATAGTAAAAAAATTAGAAAAATCATAATAAATCAATAAATGAAAATAAAATAAAATATAAATATAAAAATGTATAAAAAATAAATGAAATAAGTAAATGAAAAAGTAAATAAATAATAATAAAAAATAATAAATAAATAAAATGCAAAATAAAAAAATATTAATAAATAAAAGATAAATAAAAAAATAAAATTGATAAATATAAAATGGGTAAATAAATGAGTAAGTAAATAGGTGTGTAGATTATAAAGATAAGATTAAAGGAAGAGGAGAAAAGTGGAAAGAAGAAGAAATGGAGATTAGGAAGAAATAAAAGATAAAAAGGAAAGAAACGAAGAGGAAGAAGGTAAGTAAAAGAAGAAGGGATAGAGAAAAGGAAAAACTGAAAGAGGTGAGTGGGGCAGAGGGAGGGAGGGAAACTGGAAAGAGGGAGGTAAGTGGAGGGAGGGGCCATAGGGGGGTAGGAAGGGGTTACAGTTAAAGGTAGGGTAGATATGGGGTTAAAATTAGAAAAAGTACAGAGGATAGGGGGGTAGATTGTGAGAAATAGAGGAGGGGGCAGGAGGGTAGGAAGGGGTTAAGGTTGGAGGTGGGGCAGGTAGAAGGTTAAATTTAGGAAAAAAAATATATAGAGGGTAGAGAGTGAGAAATAGAGGAGAAGTAGGGGTTTTTTGGGGTGGGGGGGGGTGGGGGGGGGTTTTTGTTGGGGGGGTAGGAAGGGGTTAGGGTTAGAAGTGGGGTAGATGGAGGGTTAAATTTAGGAGAATATAGAGGATAGGGGGGTAAAAAGTGGGAAATAGGAGAGGGGGGGGAAAAAAGGGGGGGGGGCAAGAGGGTAGGAAGGGGTTAAGTTTAGGGGTGGGGTAGGTGGAAGGTTAAATTTAGGGAAAATATAGAGGGTAGGGGGGGGGGTAGAGTGTGAGGGGGGTTTTTGTGGGGGGGGACCAGGTGGGTAGGAAGGGGTTAAGGTTAGAGGTGGGGTAGGTGGAAGGTTAAATTTAGGGAAAATATAGAGGATAGGGGGGTAGAGTGTGAGGGGGGGGGGACCAGGTGGGTAGGAAGGGGTTAAGGTTAGAGGTGGGGTAGGTGGAAGGTTAAATTTAGGGAAAAATATAGAGGATAGGGGGGTAGAGTGTGAGAGGGGGGTGGTGGGGGGGAACCAGGTGGGTAGGAAGGGGTTAAGGTTAGAGGTGGGGTAGATAGAGGGTTAAATTTAGGGAAAATATAGAGGATAGGGGGGTAGAGTGTGAGGGGGGGTGGTGGGGGGGACCAGGTGGGTAGGAAGGGGTTAAGGTTAGAGATGGGGTAGGTGGAAGGTTAAATTTAGGGAAAATATAGAGGATATAGGGGTAGAGTGTGAGGGAGGGTGGTGGGGGGGACCAGGTGGGTAGGAAGGGGTTAAGGTTAGAGGTGGGGTAGGTGGAAGGTTAAATTTAGGGAAACTATAGAGGATAGGGGGGTAGAGTGTGAGGGGGGGTGGTGGGGGGGACCAGGTGGGTAGGAAGGGGTTAAGGTTAGAGGTGGGGTAGATAGAGGGTTAAATTTAGGGAAAATATAGAGGATAGGAGGGTAGAGTGTGAGGGGGGGGGGGGGGGGGGGGGGACCAGGTGGGTAGGAAGGGGTTAAGGTTAGAGGTGGGGTAGATAGAGGGTTAAATTTAGGGAAAATATAGAGGATAGGAGGGTAGAGTGTGAGGGGGGGGGGTGGTGGGGGGGACCAGGTGGGTAGGAAGGGGTTAAGGTTAGAGGTGGGGTAGGTGGAAGGTTAAATTTAGGGAAAATATAGAGGATAGGGGGGTAGAGTGTGAGGGGGGGGGGGGGTGGGGGGGGGGACCAGGTGGGTAGGAAGGGGTTAAGGTTAGAGGTGGGGTAGATAGAGGGTTAAATTTAGGAAAATTATAGACGGTAGGGGTGTAGAGAGTGAAGTATTGGGAGGTTGGGGTGGGGGAAGTATTTAGGATTTGGGAGGGTGGGGTGGGGGAAGTATTTAGGATAGGGTTAGGGTTAGGGTTAGGGGGTTAGGGGTTAGGGTTAGGGGTTAGGGTTAGGGGGTTAGGGATAATTAAATGAAGTCTCGGTGCCGAAGGCACCGAGGCTTTATGCACAAACTACCAGTCGGAGCCAACTCGAGCAAAACAAGGCCCCCCCAGGGGGGAACCCACAGAACCCAGGTAAGTGTGTTCGTATGATATTTTGTGGAGAATAAAATGGCTGGTCCAACCAGGAGGTCTGAAATGAAATGGTAATGTATAGTAGAAAAAAAAGGGGGGGGAAAAAAAAGGGAAGGAAGGAGAGAAAAGTAAAGGGGTAGTAAAAAAGTAGTAAATGAATGTAAAGAAATATTGAAAAAATATTTCTTTGAAAAAATAATAAATAAACTAAGTGAATAAAGAGAATAATAAATAAGGAAATATTGAAAATAAACGGATGAGTAAATAAAATAAATAAGAAAAATAGGGAAAAAAAATAAATAAAGACATATAGAAAAAAATAAAATGAAAAAAGTGATAAAGCGGTGAAATTTAAAATAATTGAAGATAAATAAAATAGTAAAAAAATTAGAAAAATCATAATAAATCAATAAATGAAAATAAAATAAAATATAAATATAAATATAAAAATGTATAAAAAATAAATAATAAATAAATGAAAAAGTAAATAAATAATAATAAAAAAATAATAAATAAATAAAATGCAAAATAAAAAAATATTAATAAATAAAAGATAAATAAAAAAATAAAATTGATAAATATAAAATGGGTAAATAAATGAGTAAGTAAATAGGTGTGTAGATTATAAAGATAAGATTAAAGGAAGAGGAGAAAATGGAAAGAAGAAGAAATGGAGATTAAGAAGAAATAAAAGATAAAAGGAAAGAAACGAAGAGGAAGAAGGTAAGTAAAAGAAGAAGGGATAGAGAAAAGAAAACTGAAAGAGGTGAGTGGGGCAGAGGGAGGGAGGGAAACCAAAATCAAGATGGCGCCAGCAGAATGGTGACACGGTGTGTTGGTGCGCTCTGTTTTATTTTGTTTTGTGTTTTAACTATGTTTCTTTGCGATGGTACCCGTATCTCATTCACCAGTGAAGAGCTCGTGAACTTCAGGGGAACAATACCATCGGACTTATTTCCCACTTTTCTTCTCCCTTCACTGGAAATTTTGGACATTCTGGTCAAAGGTGCGCCACCTTTGCTCATGCAGCTGAAACGCCGGAGGAGAGGGAAACGGGCCGGTGTGCTTGTGCGTCTCCGCCAGCGAGGATTACGCACACCATTACCGGGGAATATTCCTCTCTAACGTGCGCTCACTGCCCAACAAACTGGAGGAACTACAACTGCTGTTGGTCAGAAACAGGGACTTTTTCTCATCTGCTGTTTTGTGCTTCACGGAGACGTGGCTCTGTGGATTAATCACCGACTCCTGCGCTGCAGCTGGCAGGCTTCCAACTCTACAGAGCGGACAGAGACACGGACCTCTCCGGCAAAACTAAAGGTGGAGGAATCGGTTTCTACATCAATATCGGTTGGTGCAACGACGTGACAGTGATCCAGCAGCATTGTTCTCCTAACCTGGAATATTTCATTATAAACTGTAAGCCTTTTTATTCACCCCGTGAGTTCGCGTCATTCATCCTGGTCGGTGTTTACATCTCACCGCAGGCCAACGTGCAGGACGCGCAGCGCATGCTTGCCGACCAGATTCTGTGCGTGGAGCGGACCAACCCGAGTCCCTAGTTATTGTCCTTGGTGACTTTAATAAAGGGAACCTCACTCACGAACTCCCTAAATATAGACAGCATATTAAATGCCCGACCAGAGAGGAGAACATTCTGGATCACTGTTACACCACAGTCAGGGATTCTTATCACGCCGTCCCCCGTGCTGCACTGGGACACTCTGACCACGTCATGGTCCACCTGATCCCCACCTACAGGCAGAAACTAAAGCTCTGCAAACCTGTTGTGAGGACATCAAGGAAGTGGACCAGTGAGGCTGTGGAGGATCTCCAGTCGTGTTTGGATTCTACTGACTGGGATGTGTTCAGGACTGCTACCAACAGTCTGGATGAGTACACAGAGGCTGTGACGTCATACATCAGCTTCTGTGAGGACTGCTGTGTTCCATCATGCACCAGGGTGAGTTACAACAATGACAAACCCTGGTTCACAGCCAAACTCAGAAGGTTAAGGCTGGCTAAGGAAGACTCGCTCAGGAGTGGGGACAAAGACAGATTTAAAGAGTCAAAGTACAAGTTTAGCAAGGCGGTGAAGGAGGCTAAACGACGATACTCTGAGAAACTCCAAAACCAGTTCTCAGCTAATGACTCTGCAACTGTCTGGAAAGGACTTAGGCAGATCACCAACTACAAGCCTAAAACCCCCCCCACTCCTTCGATGACCGACACCTAGCCAACGACCTGAACGAGTTCTACTGTCGATTTGAAAGACAAAAGGTCAGTCCTGACACCATCCCCCCACGACACCTCCCTACAGCTACAGCCACTGTGCATCACCTCCACCTCACCCACCTCAGCAGGGCCCTGGGCCCCCCCCACCAATGCCCTCCTTAAAGGTCTCCACCTCCACCCCCCTACCCACCTCAGTGACGACTCTCTCCATCCACGAGAGGGACGTCAACAGACTCTTTAGGAGACAGAATCCCAGGAAAGCTGCTGGACCAGATGCTGTCTCCCCATCATGCTTGAAGCACTGTGCTGACCAGCTGTCTCCAGTGTTCACAGACATTTTTAACACCTCACTGGAGACATGTCACGTGCCAGCCTGCTTCAAGACCTCAACCATCATCCCTGTCCCCAAGAAGCCAAGGACCACAGGACTTAATGACTTCAGACCCGTCGCCCTGACCTCTGTGGTTATGAAGTCCTTTGAGCGCCTTGTGCTTTCACACCTCAAAGCCATTACCGACACCCTCCTGGACCCCCTGCAGTTTGCCTACAGAGCCAATAGGTCTGTAGATGATGCAGTCAACCTGGCCCTCCACTACATCCTCCGGCACCTGGACTCTGCAGGAACCTACGCCAGGATCCTGTTTTTTGGACTTCAGCTCTGCCTTCAACACCATCATCCCGGCTCTGGTCCAGGAGAAGCTCTCCCAGCTTGGTGTGCCTGACTCCACCTGCAGGTGGATCACTGACTTTCTGTCTGACAGGAAGCAGCATGTCAAGCTGGGGAAACACGCCTCCAACTCACAGACCATCAGCACTGGATCCCCTCAGGGCTGTGTTCTTTCGCCTGCTCTTCTCCCTCTACACCAACAACTGCACCTCCAGTCATCAGTCCGTCAAGCTTCTGAAGTTCATGGGATCGATCACCTTCTCATCGGACTCATCTCTGATGGAGACGAGTCCGCTTACAGGTCGGAGGCTGACCACCTGGTGAAGTGGTGCAACCAAAACAATTTAGATCTCAACGCTCTAAAGACAGTGGAGATGGTTGTGGACTTCAGGAAGAACCCAGCCCCACCTGCCCCCCATGACTCCTCTGTGGCTCCACAATTGACACTGTGGAGTCTTTTCCGCTTCCTGGGAACTACAATCTCCCAGGACCCTCAAGTGGGAGCTGAACATCAGCTCCCTCGTCAAGAAAGCACAACAGAGGATGTACTTTCCTGCGGCAGCTGAAGAAATTCAACCTGCCAAAGACAATGATGGTGCACTTCTACACAGCCATCATTGAGTCCATCCTCACATCCTCCATCACCATCTGGTACGCTGCTGCCACTGCCAAGGACAAGGGCAGACTGCAGCGTGTCATTCGGTCAGCTGAGAAGGTGATTGGCTGCAATCTGCCGCCGCTCCAGGACCTTTACGCCACCAGGACTCTGGAAGCGTGCTGGAAAGATTGTGGCTGACCCTCCCACCCCGGACACAAACTCTTTGAGCCACTCCCCTCTGGCAGGAGGCTGAGGTCCATCAGGACCAAAACCTCACGCCACATGAACAGCTTTTTTTCCCTCCGCCACTAGCCTTATTAACAAGGCCCGGAAACCACCGTGACTCTCCACCTGGCTCTTCATGCCACTGTTCTCTCTGCTCTAATGCTCTTTGCTCTTTTATTTATCTATTTTATTTTATTTCTATCTTTATTTTTAATTTAATACATACTGTGTACATATACTTATATTGTTTATACCTATACTTATATTGTTTAATATTACATTTAGAGAATGTGTGATGTGCACCAGCAACACCAAAACAAATTCCTTGTATGTGTCAAAAAAACGTACTTGGCAATAAAACCCTTTCTGATTCTGATTCTGATTCTGAAATTTAGGGAAAATATAGAGGATAGGAGGGTAGAGTGTGAGGGGGGTGGTGGGGGGACCAGGTGGGTAGGAAGGGGTTAAGGTTAGAGGTGGGGTAGATAGAAGGGTTAAATTTAGGGAAAATATAGAGGATAGGGGGTAGAGTGTGAGGGGGTGGTGGG
>CM046800.1:36360897-36400992 GCA_025617405.1 Perca schrenkii | reverse complement strand
CTCGGCAATGTGTTTCAACAAAGCCCCATGTGATAAGTCAGGTAACGAGCTCTCATTGCTAGCAGCATGGCTACTGCTAGCACCACCCTCGCACGAATCCGCACATTCTTCCGTAAAACCTCGAGAATGGTCCGGCTTGTTCTGTTTTGACGGCTTGGGCATGTTGAAAAAGCAATAAGGCAACTAAATAATGGCTTTTGAGAAAGATGGGTGAAGGTAGATAACGAGTAACAGGAACGTAGAGCGGGAGAGTTGAAAACGCGACTAATCAGTCCGCCGCCATTACCGGAAGTCCCCACGCTGTATTTTATTTTGAAAATTAACCAGATGTTTTGTTTCTGTGCTCAACTTCCTGTCCCGCACTATCTTCCCTGTGCTGAATTGCTGCTGTCAAAAATAGAAGCTCTGTGTATATCTGCTCCGGAGGGCTGAGGATCGCCGGAGCTGTGCCGGAGTCGGGACGCAGCCGTTCTGCAGTCAGTGGAAATACACACACTGACTCTAATGGAAACCTAATGACTCCACCGCCGTTCTGGAGCAGATCCGCAGCCGTTATGCAGCCAGGGGAAAGTGGGGGTTAAAGGGGCGCTATGCAGTTTTGGCCATTTCATCGCTTTGCTTCGTTTTCTGGCTTTTTGCTGGCAGGTTTCTCTATAGAGCTCCCCCTACAGCTTCAGAATAGAAATTTGGCAGCTCCTATGTTTACTCGTGTCTGACTCCTCTCGGTCAGTCTGCCGTTTCCTCTTTCTCTGTTCCTCCGACAATGCTTTCCTAGCTTTCTGCTTCTTTTTAGTCGGCTCAGCCATGACGATAGTGTGAAAAACTCCATTGCTACCTTGTTAGCCGGTTCCTGAATGGGCGTATGTGTGCAGTGCCGTGAAGCAATTTGTTACATCGTGAGACCTGATATCACGCCATACTTCCTGACGCTCGCCAGCTGGAAGTTGCAAGGGTGTTTTTTTCACTCACAGGCGCTACGGGGGAGCGAGACGACCACCATTCAACCCGAATAAAGTCATATACCCATTCTAATGACTCCAAAGCTGTTCAGTTAAGGTAAATTAATTACATAGTTCCCCTTTAAAACGTCTAAACACCAGGGTTTCCCCCAGCACTTTGCAGTTAAGGTGGCCGCATTAACACGCGCCCGCCGCCTTAACTGAGTCGTCAAAAATAAAAATATCCACCGTAGGGGTGTCATGATTCTCCAAATCTTCGATTACATTTTCGATTCTAATGTCACGATTCAATTCGATTCTCGATTTATTTTTTTAAAGCACAGGTTGCTATGCAATTTTTAGACTAGACTTATATGTAATATAATATCTGACCATTGTTCGCAATGTACCACATTACATTGTCAAATTTAAAGGTCCCATGACATGGTGTTCTTTGGATGCTTTTATATAGGCCTTAGTGGTCCCCTAATACTGTATCTAAAGTCTGTTTTATATAGGCCTTAGTGGTCCCCTAATACTGTATCTGAAGTCTCTTTTATATAGGCCTTAGTGGTCCCCTAATACTGTATCTGAAGTCTCTTTTATATAGGCCTTAGTGGTCCCCTAATACTGTATCTGAAGTCTCTTTTATATAGACCTTAGTGGTCCCCTAATACTGTATCTGAAGTCTCTTTTATATAGACCTTAGTGGTCCCCCTAATACTGTATCTGAAGTCTCTTTTATATAGGCCTTAGTGGTCCCCCTAATACTGTATCTGAAGTCTCTTTTATATAGACCTTAGTGGTCCCCTAATACTGTATCTGAAGTCTCTTTTATATAGACCTTAGTGGTCCCCTAATACTGTATCTAAAGTCTCTTTCCCGAAATTCAGCCTTGGTACAGAATTACAGCCACTAGAGCCAGTCCCACAATGAGCTTTCCTTAGGATGTGCCATTTCTGTGTCTGTAGCTATTGAGGAGGAGAGGGGGCAAGGTGGAGGGTGGGGGTGTGGCCTTGACCAACTGCCACTTTGCTTGTTTGAAAGCCATGATGTCTCTCTCTTTCTCATGGGTGGACCAAATTCTCTGGGTGGGCAAAGCAGAGAAAGGGGAGGTAACCTTTTCCCTTATGCATTCAATAAACAGAAACATAACTCTTGCAGCGCACATGAACAGATGCGCAATATTAGCTCACACATAAAATAGCACCCTCGTGAATTAGCCTGTTGCTAACGTACATTCATAAATCCTGCATAACATCGTCCCGTACCTACAGGACCTCAGACTTACTTATTGATGCACGCACAGAGTAGTGTCGACAAACTTAGTCCAATGAGGGGAGAAAGGAAAGTGTGATAGCGCTCCACTTTTAACGCTTTTTTCTCTCTCGCTCGAGACCGCTGCCGCCAGCGTTACTAGAAGGTAGAGCGAGCTACAGCTGACAGGGAGAGAGAGAGAGAATGTATCACTACAGCCAATCTTGTCTTTGTGTCTTTGCTAGTTTAAGACCGACGCACTTGTCAATTTCCCGTCCAGCGCCCGCGACTAGGATTAGTGCGTTTGACCGGGGAGGGGGGGACGACGACGACACATCACGATGGTTGCTCTCCATCGTGATGTTGGGCAGCCATCACGATGGTTGCTCTCCATCATGATGTCGGGCAGCCATCACAATGAACGATGATATCGTCCATCGGCACAACCCTACCTGAAAGGCACCTTTGGAGGCAAAAAACACGATCTGAGCTATTTGTCTTCCAGGCAGCGCTGCCTTAATACATCCATGAAGGCACTAGGGCTGAACGATTTTTGAAAATAATTAATTGCGATTTTTTTCAAAAATATTGCGATTGCGGTTCGATATGCAATTATTTTTTTAAGCTCTTTGTCTTCTGTATTATTCAACAAAAACTAGCAATAAATCATTGTATAGTATGAACAACACAAGATTAGATAGATTAAACAAACTGTTCTTTCCTGGAGGCCAGGGGCCTCATGTATAAAAGACTGCGCAGCTTTCATACCAGAAGATGGCGTACGGCCAAAACTTGAAAAGTACCTACGCACAGAAATATTCACATGTATAAAACCGGTCGTACGCCAGGTCCTGCGCACCTTTCCTTTATACATCACAATCAACGTGAAATTGAGCGCACATGAATGAGTGACTGACCCCGCCTTGCCTCCTCCCATAAAGGAATATGGAAATTACTATAAATTCGTCACCGACGTCATTCTTTGTCCAATCACAACGGGTTATCCCGCTGCAGACGAAAAAAAAAAAAAAAACTTCACTGACTGAGGTTGAGGTGCTGATCGCGGAGGTGGAGGCGAGAAAAAAATTTTCTGTTTGGAGGTTTATCATCTTGGATAAGCAATAAAAGAAAATGCCCAGAATGGCAAATGGTGACCGGGCGGTGAATGCACCGAACCATGGCAGAATAATAAAAAAATAAAGTTTAATGTCGAAGTGGAAAGCAAGAGAATAGTGGCAGCGCCACACCAGTTACAGAACAACATACATCTCAGTGTCAGTCTAAATTACGCATAATAAGCAGTTTGAACTCACTGATGTAATGCCATTTATTTTATATATTGACTGTTAGTAGCTCAGTGACACTGAGTCCAGCGCGAGGGAGACCTGACTGAGGTTAGTGAGGCCAGCGTCTCCACGGCAGGGGACAGTGCGCACAGATCCGCTGCGCCACGCATGGATGAAATAATGAAATAGTAAATAGGACTACAGTAACAGAAATATGTGCAGAATTAAGACCGTCAAGACGGCCCAGTGTTTGGTGGACCGGGTACACCTTGTTCACTTTATAGCCTACAAATCATCCACGGGATTAATGACGCATCACATGAGTTAGTCCCCCCGACACAGCGTTTGTTCCTGGGGAGATGGATCCGTGCGTCCCGCCTCCTGTGCGACATGGATGTCTGAGCCTCAGCAACTAAAGACTCTAGACACTACTGCATTTTCCGTGTAATTTTCCGCGAGTAAGATATTTCATCTATGGGAAATACAGAGGATGACTGAAAGTATTTTCTAAGTGGATTTATCAATCATTTTCCGTCCTCATGTTTAACAGAGATTAAGTAGCCTGCGAATTAAACAGTTGTGTGAAAGATGCGAAACATTATCCACATAAATGATCAGCGGATATAATTTTTTTTTCATAGACAACGTTACAGAGGTATGCCAGTAACTGTAGTGGAAACTTTATTTTGTCATGTTTAGTGATTTTCGGCACTTTTCAGTTAGAATTCGCCACGTACAGAGCCAGAAAAGACTTTGCGGACGGCCCGCACATTCTCACGACTGCTCGACAGTTTGCGTGACGGCCCGCACATTCTCACGTCAAGTTAATTTTTTATACATCACAAAGTGTCCGTGAAAACCAGCGTACGCAAGCTTTTCGTGCGTACGCAACGTTTATACATGAGGCCCCTGGTCTGTATGTGATGATGAAATTAGGTGATGCATGAATTTATATGACTGACATCTTTTATTTAACTACTTCAATCACAGTAGTATATTGAGCACTGACCAAGCCTGGTGTAAACATTCATATGAAAGTCAGAAACAAATCACACAGAAATATAAAAACAAATGTGGCTTTACCACACTTAGTAGTATTTAGATTTAATTATTATTTACATAGACATATGTAAACATGTGGATTGCACTTTTTAAACACTGTCTTTGAACTTTACTAGACAGTTAAATAAGTAAAAATATATACATAGGTGTATTTTCTTTTACTGCGCACAGAGAGGAGCTGCCTCCAGCCCCTCCCTCCCCTCATGAAGTTGTGTGCCGTGTGCATGACAGCTTCAAAGACGCTGCACTTGCTCAGAGAGGCTATCGTTATGTTAGTAGTAGCATGCAGGTGTTGGCGTGGGATTAACTGTACTAATTAAACCGTTGAAACAACGTGGCCACGCTGCTGTGAAAGCTCCCCGAACGTCATTTATCAGTCTGGTCAAGGTCAAGGTTGTTACCCCTCTCCGCGGCAGTCTCCTCCACTCCATATCTTTATAATTGAGCTAACCGGAGCTAACCGCTAACTGGAACTAACTGCTAATCAGAGCTAATCGTTGCTAACCGAGCCTTCAGTTCTGCGTGCCTGTATTCATTATCTGTGAACGGCACGCAACTTCATGAGGGGAGGGAGGGGCTGGAGGCAGCTCCTCTCTGTGCGCAGTAAAAGAAAATACACCTATGTATATATTTTTACTTATTTAACTGTCTAGTAAAGCATGCAAAAGCTGGTTATTTATTAATTATATATTATTTAAATTCAATGTTTAATATGTAAATGTAGTACAGAGTCTGTATCTTTAGATGTTTGCTATATTGACAGTCATGAAAAGCCTGTGCTCACGCGGAGCTCTGTACCCAACTGACAACCACCCTATCTCTGCTTAAAATTACGGCAAGAACCACTAAAAACAGCACAAACTAGGTCCCCTCTACCCTACTCACAGACATACTTTCTCAGTTTAAAATGATGGCATCAGCCCGACTGACGGGCACTCTTTCTCGGCTTAAAATTACGGCAACAACCGCTAAACACAGCGCGCTCACGGTCCTCTCTACCCGACTTACAGCCCCCATCTCTTGGCTTCAAATAACTCACCGTTGTCAGCTACAGCCGCTGAACAGGCTACACGTTGTATACAGCCGTGGCCACTTTCCTGGTCCTTCGGTAACATTAGCAGTTATGGCTTTTTGCGAGTAACCAACTCGAGTACTCTACAGTGGGGCAAAAAAGTATTTAGTCAGCCACCAATTGTGCAAGTTCTCCCACTTAAAAAGATGAGATAGGCCTGTAATTTTCATTATAGGTACACTTCAACTATGAGAGACAAAATGAGAAAAAAAATCACATTGTAGGATTTTTAATTAATTTATTTGCAAATCATGGTGGAAAATAAGTATTTGGTCAATAACAAAAGTTAATCTCAATACTTTGTTATATACCCTTTGTTGGCAATGACAGATGTCAAACGTTTTCTGTAAGTCTTCACAAGGTTTTCACACACTGTTGCTGGTATTTTGGCCCATTCCTCCGTGCAGATCTCCTCTAGAGCAGTGATGTTTTGGGGCTGTCGCTGGGCAACACAGACTTTCAACTCCCTCCAAAGATTTTCTATGGGGTTGAGATCTGGAGACTGGCTAGGCCACTCCAGGATCTTGAAATGCGAAGCCACTCCTTCGTTGCCCGGGTGGTGTGTTTGGGATCATTGTCATGCTGAAAGACCCAGCCACATTTCATCTTCAATGCCCTTGCTGATGGAAGGAGGTTTTCACTCAAAATCTCACGATACATGGCCCCATTCATTCTTTCCTTTTACACGGATAAGTCGTCCTGGTCCCTTTGCAGAAAAACAGCCCCAGAGCATGATGTTTCCACCCCCATGCTTCACAGTAGGTATGGTATTCTTTGGATGCAACTCGCCATTCTTTCTCCTCCAAACACGACGAGTTGAGTTTTTACCAAAAAGTTCTATTTTGGTTTCATCTGACCATATGACATTCTCCCAATCCTCTTCTGGATCATCCAAATGCTCTCTAGCAAACTTCAGACGGGCCTGGACATGTACTGGCTTAAGCAGGGGGACACGTCTGGCACTGCATGATTTGAGTCCCTGGCGGTGTAGTGTGTTACTGATGGTAGCCTTTGTTACTTTCGTCCCAGCTCTTTGCAGGTCATTCACTAGGTCTTCCCCCCCCATGTGGTTCTGGGATTTTTGCTCACCGTTCTTGTGATCATTTTGACCCCACGGGGTGAGATCTTGCGTGGAGCCCCAGATCGAGGGAGATTATCAGTGGTCTTGTATGTCTTCCATTTTCTAATAATTGCTCCCACAATTAATTTCTTCACACCAAGCTGCTTACCTATTGCAGATTCAGTCTTCCCAGCCTGGTGCAGGTCTACAATTTTGTTTCTGGTGTCCTTTGACAGCTCTTTGGTCTTGGCTATAGTGGAGTTTGGAGTGTGACTGTTTGAGGTTGTGGACAGGTGTCTTTTATACTGACAACAAGTTCAAACAGGTGCCATTAATACAGGTAACGAGTGGAGGACAGAGGAGCCTCTTAAAGAAGAAGTTACAGGTCTGTGAGAGACAGAAATCTTGCTTGTTTGTAGGTGACCAAATACTTATTTTACCGAGGAATTTACCAATTAATTCCTTAAAAAATCCTACAATGTGATTTTCTGGGTTTTCTTTTCTCCTTTTGTCTCTCATAGTTTAAGTGTACCTATGATGAAAATTACACGCCTCTCATCTGTTTAAGTGGGAGAACTTGTACAATTGGTGGCTGACTAAATACCTTGTGCAAGTGTTTTTTAAAGTCTTGTGTCACAGTGGTTCATAATCTAATCCACATGTCATCTGTTATAGGTCATATGATGCATTCTCTACTTTTTACATTGGACATGATGGACTCATTCACTGTCATAAAGTTGAAAAGGTAAGCAGCTAACTGTGTTATCGGGCTCCCAACCTTTTTTTCAACGCATATTGACTGTGAACCGAAAGTTCCAACAATTGTTGGATGCAGCTGTCCCCATTCTACCGTTGGAAAAGACCTTTCTAACACTTATAGACAATCCAACAGCCACACCTTGTTGTCATTTAAAAAATGTTGTTGCTGTCAGTTTAATTAAATGGGAACACAGACCCAGAGATGTTATCAGATCAAGTTACATTAAACTGTTAACAAACCCCTTGAGTAACTTTTAAAATCCCATGCCAAGAACAATTCAGTTATTCTTGTATTATTAGAGATGCACCGATTATGACTTTCTAGGCCGATTCCGAATTTCTTTGAGTTAGTCCAGCCCATAATAAGAGCGTGGTGACTCCAGCCCACATGGTGGCAGTAATGCACCTCTAACAGCCCTTTGACACTGATGGGGGATGGCTCAATCACAGGTTGACTGTGTGTCAGAATGGGTTAACCCTCCTCAATCAACTCGGCTTCACAACCCAGGTCACAAGGTGGCTTTGATCAGGGGAGACAAGAGGGGATATCCAAGAAATTGCCCGCGACCTGGGTCACTACCAGCCGGGGCGGGGCAGTAGTCACAGGACGCCACACACTCTGAAAAACAACAACACAGATTTAGTCTTACTGCGTTTCACGCTGAGATTTCACAGGCATCTTCAACAGCAGAGTGGAGCGGTTCCATTCATTCCCTGTGAGGACGGTCTGCGGACACTGTGCCCGGACGTCCACTAGTCTGCCGGCCGCTCTCCAAAGTCGACTCCAGGAGTCAACTCCAGGAGTCAACTTTTGCTTAGCGGTGGCGGAGTTTTACAGGCAAAACTGCCCGTAAAAACCCAGCGTTAGAATGTAAACGTATGACAATAAGTAGAATTCTCTGGTCACCGCTGCTCTGTCGCCTCTCTCGCCTGAGACTTCTGCAGACTGCAGTTCAGTGCGGCACCAAAGCCCAACTTTACTTGTAATGATATCAAACAAAGAAATGTTCTCCCCTCGTCTTAAAATAGTCAAAAATGTCTGCTAGAGAAACTCCGCCAGCTGCTGCAATAAATATGCAGAGGAGAAAGTGTTTGATGGTTATTAATTAGTGAACATAAAACAAGCTTTTCTTAGACAAATTCAAGCAGCTACAAAACAGTTCATGTGGTATACAGATGGACCGGAGTGTGTGACAATATGATGTGTAAAGCCCTGCCCATTTCTGAATTGTCATGACCAGGGATGTACCCATGTTGAAGGGGTTGGTTTCAATTTCCATAAGAAGGGTTGAACACTGGTCCGATAACCGTAGCCCAACCCTGGCCAGTGGTGGGAAGGAGGTAGAAGCCATGACTTCTTACATGGAGTGAGCGTATAACAGCCTCTTTGGTTAGATGTCGACTAACTGCCATATACCATCTCGTCACCCCAAAAACACAGGAACTTTCTAGTAAACCGATACAGTGTTGGCCGTTCCCCCTGCCACCGCTACGGACAGTTACTCTAGAGTAGGGCTGCTATTAAGAAGTAGTTAAACTAGTAAGGCTAATATTACTGCCCAAACTGCTTGCAATACCAGTGTGATTTAGCACAGTGACGGCGTCGGCAAATGTTGCTAATTTTTTAATTAGCCAGGAGGTGATATCAGCTGCTTTTCATGTCCCTCATCTGATATCTCCTCGGTCCTTGGCTAAACCAGAAGTTGTTCTGTCCCTCCTTGTGAGGGCCGTCTCAAAGCTCTTATTCCTGCCCCGAGGAGCGCGGAGGGATCACTGAGGAGCTATAGCCGAGGATCCAGTGAGCAGCCTTCCCAGAAGCCGTGCAGCTGAAGGAGTTACCAACTCCACTCAAACAGCTGACTGATTCATGTGACTCTTCAGAGGAAAGGACGTCTCATTTCTCTAAAACACATTTGCTCGTTGCCTCTCTCCTCCAATGATTTCCTCCCGTCTCTCCCTGTGCCTCCTCGGTGGGAGGGACTAAGACGCGAGGAAGGGAGGCAAGTGGAGGACTCAAGGCAATTTAAGCGACATGGGAAGCAGCCATAGTGACAAATGCCAGTTCAACTGAATGGCATGAAATCAATCGGGTTTAGCCTGCTAAAACAGCAAATGGGCCCAGCTCTTCTAGCCTGTTAAGAAACGGCTGAAATGTCATGCTTTTTGGTCTAAACGACATACCCAAATTAAAAGTGGTACAGCTCCCATATACTTTGACACTCTGGGGTGTGCCTGACATCACTGGAAAAGAAACACACTCAATTTTCTGTTACAAGTGTCAGGGTGAGTCTAGGCCTTACTGACACAGAGTTACAGAGGCTAGAATGGAGATGTTTTATTTCCGTCCAAGTCATTTAATCTGTAAAATACCTGTGCCAAAAATACCACTTTGTTGCTGAAAGGACAAGGAAAAAAGGTATGCATGCACTCTCGGCTCTGGGCAACAGCTGCGCAGTTTACGGCTGAATTGTTTTATTTTCTGTTACTTTGTAACAGTTGTGTAACTGCTATAAATCATCTCATGCTTTGTATGTGGGCTTAAATTAATCATTAGAGACTAAGCTTTCAATTGGTGTGTCGCATGGCTGTATATTTTGAAGATTTAATGCTTTAAAGTTATAAAAACGCTAATGAGTGGAAGTTTTATCGAGGTTACAGCGACGCCACAGTCACAAAGTGTCCCGTTGACGGGACCGTGATCCTTGAGAGGCTAGACAGCGGTTGAGTGAATCATTCTGAGCTTCCGGCTTGATTGTCTCTGTGCTGCAGGTGATGCCGGATCAGCCCCCTGTCCTGCCCAGAGTAACTTCACTCCTGGCGGGGGCCCTGGTGGCGCTGGGAGTGCAGGAGCATCGACCTGCTCTCAACCTGCTGCCCTTCCTCCTGTCCTCGCTGCGACAGAACAGAGACTGAGCCCAGGATGACCATCACAGAACTCTCTACATTCTCAACATAGGTTAAGCTCTGTATCCTGACATCTCACAATGTTGCCCCTGAATTAAATACAAAGTCAAGACTTCACACTGATTTGCCTTTATCTAATTTTAATTTAGCTATTATTTGAAATAATGAAAGGGGTTAACCTGAACACAGAAGTTGGTTTTTGGGGTCCAGCAGTCACATGGCCAGTCAGCCGCCACCTGTTGTATTAACAGACACAGCATGTTTTGTTTGTTTTTCACATTTAAAACGGAAACTACTACATGAAAACCAATTCTTTTAAAACTCTGTGTGTGTGTGTGTGTGTGTGTGTGTGTGTGTGTGTGTGTGTGTGTGTGTGTGTGTGTGTGTGTGTGTGTGTGTGTGTGTGTGTGTGTGTGTGTGTGTGTGTGTGTGTGTGTGTGCGTGTGTGTGCGTGCGTGTGTGCGTGCGTGCGTGCGTGCGTGTGCGTGCGAGATATTTGGGATACGTGAAATCCAGCAAGAGCACGTATATAGGTGTAAACCCAAAGCTTTCCAAATTAAACTTCAGTTCAACATAAATCATTTCAAATGTAATTTATTTTTTTTCTCAGTCCGACCCCGGGTCAACCAGGACATCCTAGTTGATCTATTGTAGCTAACTGCATAGGAAATGTACTCTTTAACCAAACTAACTGTCTATTCACTGCTGCATGCTGCGTTATTCATTTTTGGGACAAACAGGTGTGTACAGTTGAACAGGCCAACCAACACTCTAAACTGAGAGTTTAGTGTTGGGTTAGTAGTGTGTACAGAAAAGTTAGTAGTAAACAAGCCTTTCAGTTTGAAGCCTGGCTCCTTCCAGGGTTAGACACCACCCACCAACACCTCCGAAGCTCACTCATTTTATAATAATTTATTATTATGAATGATTGCATTTCCCAAAATATTGAGTAAGGAAGTTCAAAGTTCACAGTTAGCCCCGGAGAGAGAGAGAGGAAAAGACTCGTTCTCATTGTTTAACAGCGATTCTATTCTAAATCCCAAATAAACCCACCCACTCCTCCGCAGGAAGGTGTAACATTGTCTGATTCTGAGTGATGCAGGGCTTCATCCTGTCTGTTTGGGTTGTGTGTGAACCGGTCACACAGCAACGGTGTTGTGTTGCGTGCATCGTCAAGGCGTCGTCATTTCCTGCTCTCTGTCGTTTTTATCAAACAGGAGGAAATACGGAATATGTTGGGGATTATTTTCAGTGGACGAATCTTCACTGTGTGTGTGTGTGTGTGTGTGTGTGTGTGTGTGTGTGTGTGTGTGTGTGTGTGTGTGTGTGTGTGTGTGTGTGTGTGTGTGTGTGTGTGTGTGTGTGTGTGTGTGTGTGTGTGTGTGTGTGTGTGTGTGTGTGTGTGTGTGCCACAACGCACGTGCGCTGTGGCACAGAAGAAGATCCAGGCTGTGAACACACACTATACTCATTAGTAGGACAGATAGTATGTTGTTGGTTTTGGGTCTGTTGACATGAATAATATATTATTTATAAATATATAATATTGCCAGAATGATTCTTTAACCGTTAACCACCCATAGAATGCGAACGCCTCATAGAACTTTCCAACACTGCTAGCCCGTACTATGAGAGTTCCATGATCATGAATATGGAATATGTATCAATAGTTTACACTCAGTCTTTGTGGTCATTTCCAAAAACCCGTTGTAAAAGCAATCCAGGTACCAATCACGAAAGTATACAACTGAAACTTAAAAAAAATATATATAGTAATCCTAATGACTTTTGGTCATGTTTGTGTAATTAACAGCGGACATCTGGATCAGCATGTGAGCCTCCCAACCTCGCCCTGACACAAATTGGGAACATGTTCTTGTTTGACTTTGTAAAAAGTAGTATGAGCCAGCTGTTGCTGTCCAATTTCACAAAAACCAACTGTGATAAAGTGATCCCTGACATAGCTTTGTGCAATTTAAATAAATCAATAAATAATCTATATTCAGGCCTTGCGGATTGCGTTCTTGTATCTAGTATTCTCTAGACTGGAAAAAGACTCTAGCAGCCTGACCGGTGACACACTGGATGCTCAGCTCTATGGAACATGAATGAACAGCGTTACGCAGTACGATTACACGGTTGTTGACTATACCTCCACCTGTCCCTTGGAAAAAATCTGACCTGTACACAATGTGAAAAAATTTGCTTGTGAAGTTCTAGCTTAGTAAGTAGCTGCACGCGGTGCATACGCATTCGTTGTGACTTCACTGAAACTGTTTGCGATAATCGAGTCGTTCTGTAAGCCAAGCAATAAAGCATGCTGCAACAGTAGCTGTGGTACATCAGGAAATGAACATTCTCTGCTGTGTGTGTGTGTGTGTGTGTGTGTGTGTGTGTGTGTCACTCATATCTGGTTAGAACATGCCTTGTCAGTTTATACGTCGCTTCCTTTCCACCTGTACTGCTGCAATAACTCCTGTATGAATCCTCGTTGTGTGAATAAAATAAAGTGATTAACAATAAACTGTTATTTTTGTCTCTTCTTTCTTCACAGACCAACTGTAAGTCACAAAGTGCTTTACAAGTAAAGGGCATAAAACAACATACCAGAAAGAAATCAAAGAAGATGACGTGACCATGACATGTTTAACCCTCATGCCCTCTTCGGTCATTTTTGTACATTTTTCTCAAGTTTTTTTTTTTCATTTTGTGATCATTTTTGCTGTGTTACTTCTTATGGCATGAAATTTTGTAGGAATCCTACAAAATTCCACACAAAAACACAAAAAATGATTTTTTTCCCATATAATGAATAATATGTAGATGGGGCTTTGGTGGTGATTAGAGGCTTGGATATGTCAAAGATAAGCAACAAAACTGATTTAATTGCATTAATATTTTTTATGTAGTTCCAGATACTCCCTCTGGACACCTTCGAGGCAAAAATGGCCCCATTGACTTCCATTATAACCACATTTTTTGATCTCACTGCCTTTACAGTATAAAACCATGCATTCTGTAATGTCAGCATTTCATTTGGAAGAAAACTAGTCATATTTGACATTTTTACAGTATTTCACAAGATTCAACCATTTTGCCCTTGTAGCCCAATGCATGAAATTATAGTTATATTATGGAGCTGTGTGTGTGTGTGTGTGTGTGTGTGTGTGCGCGCGCGCACGCGTGTGTGTGGGTGTATATGTGTGTGTGTGTGTGTATGTGTGTGTGTCTGTGTATATATGTATATTTGTGTGTATGCATGTCTGTGTGTGAGAGAGAGTTTGTGTAAATCTGTAAACAAACAATGACAATTTTAGTGGTGAAAAAAGCGCACCTTACTTTTGCCAGTTATATTATGGAGCCGTGTGTGTGTGTGTGTGTTTGTGCATGCATGCGTGTCTGTGTGTGAGAGAAGTTTGTGTAAATCTGGGTGAAAAAAGGGCTTCTTTTGAAGGATGCATTTCATGTGTCTTTGAAGACGTGCTTGAATAAAAACATTGTCTCCTGCTTTAGTTGTAAAAAGAAACAACTATTAGTGTGTTGATGCACCTGGCTCTAGAGAAGAAGAAAGACCTGGAGCAAAGAGTAGGAGCCTTTATCTTCCAGCCAACTGCAGGACTCATCTGAAGATGACACAAGTTTCTGGAGTCTGACACAAAATGGTCACTGGTGTCCTCCAATTCTGTGAGTGCCTCTAACCCTTCCTCTGAAAGTGGAGAGGACACTCCTAACATTGACTGGACAGTGAAGAATTGGCAAGTCTGGTCTCCATCTAATACTGAGACGCTGCACAACATTCAAGCACCGACCGGCATGATGCCAGAGCCCACGAGATATGCAATATCAAGAATCCATGATGTGGCATCCTCTTTCCACCTTTTCTTCACTCCTGACATGATCCAGCTGATTCAGGAAATGACAAACCTACACGGGAGGTGTTCAATCTCAGGATGGAGTGATGGGGATGCTCAAGAGAGTCGAACATACATGGGACTTCACACTTGGCTGGTGTGTACCGGTCCAAAGGGGAATCCACCCGGAGCCTGTGGGATGTCCATAGTGGGAGACCAGTCTTCAGGGCCACCATGTCCCACAAACCATTTGAAATGATAAGCACCAGTTTACAGCAAATGCAGGAGACAATGTTTTTATTCAAGCACGTCTTCAAAGACACATGAAATACATCCTTCAAAAGATGCCTTTTTTCAGCCCTAAAATGATCATTGCTTGCTTACAGATTTACACAAACTCTCACTCTCACACACACACACACAGCTCCATAATATAACTGGCAAAAATACAATGATTTCATGCATCGGCCTACTTTTTTTTTTTTTTTCACCCCTAAAATTATCAGCGCTTGTTTACAGATTTACATAAACTCTCTCTCGCACACAGACATGCATACATGCACGCACACCGCACGCACGCGCGCACACACACACACACACACACACACACACACACAGCTCCATAATATAACTGGAAAAAATACAATGATTTCATGCATCGGCCTACAAGGGCAAAAAGGTTGAATCTGGTGAAATACTGTAAAAATGTCAAATATGACCAAATGCTGACATTACAGAATGCATGGTTTTATACTGTAAAGGCAGTGAGATCAAAACATGTGGTTATAATGGAAGTCAATGAGGCATTTTTGTAATCGAAGGTGTCCAAAGGGAGTATCTGGAACTACATAAAAAATACTAATGCAATCAAATCAGTTTTGTTACTTATCTTTGACATATCCAAGCCTCTAATCACCACCAAAGCCCCATTCCCCTGCGATTTATTTTATGGAAAATAATTAATGTTCTGTTGGGTTTTTCATAAATAATTGAATTGGCATTTAAAGGGTTAAAATCCAGAAAATGATTACATGTTTGGTAGTTTTGAGCAAGTTAGAAGTTGTTTAAGTGATTTATGAAAAAAAAGCAGAAAGAATATTGATATATGATGATTTAATAACATGTACATTTTTTTTTTTGGGACATGTACATTTTTGCCATGCTGTCCAGAGGGAGTATCTGGAACTACATAAAAAGTACTAATGCAATCAAATCAGTTTTGTTGCTTATCTTTGACATATCCAAGACTCTAATCACCACCAAAGCCCCATCTAGATATTATTCATTATATGGAGAAAAAAAAAAACATTTTTTGTGTTTTTTTGTAATAAATAATGAAATACTTCAAATAAATAAACTGGCATTTAAAGGGTTAAAATCCTGAAAATGATTGAATGTTTGGTAGTTTTGATTTGGTTAGAAGTTGTTTAAGTGATTTATGAAAAAAAAAGCAGAACATAATATTGATATATGATGATTTAATAGCAGTTTTTGTGTGCATGGACATTTTTGCCACGAAGGTGTCCAGTGTTATTTTTTTTGAAGAGGGCATGAGGGTTAAAAAGAATACATATTAAAAATACAATACACAGCAGAGGAAAGAGGCCCAATACATCATATGATCGTCTGGGGGGGACCTTTTCTGGTGCAACCACCAGAACCTTGTCTATCAGCATTGGGCTGTAAGAAATCTGCTCACAAATCCATAATCGTGTTATGTCAGTCATAGTCTTGCATTGTCAGACCTTCCTGCACAGCGCTGTGGAGGAGGGTCTGGCTAGTTCACACAGCATTCCTGGATGGGAGTAAAACGTGCTCTGGTTTATTGGCATTTCTTTAAACCAATCACAATCATCTTGGGCGGGGCTAAGCTCCGGACAGAGCCACGGTGCCTCTGCTAAATAGTCTCAGGAAGGAACTTGTTTTGGTGGAACATGTGGATGTTCAAAAGTAGTTTTAGTCGTGCAACAGAAAACTCAGATTGGACAGATAGTCTAGCTAGCTGTCTGGATTTACCCTGCAGAGATCTGAGGAGCAGTTAACCATAGTCCTCACAAATCCACCGGAGGTTAGAACGCCAACACTAAGGAAACCCAAGGCAACGGATACCCGGCCTAAATGAGTGATTTTCTGGCGGCAACGGAGCAACCCCAGATGTGGAACGTCGAGGATATAGACTAAGGTCAGTCAAGAAGCCTGGATAACCTGAAAGCCTCACTGGGGTTAAAATAACAAACATATAGGATATAAGGTAAAGGTACTTTATTGTCACATACACATACATGTAGCAAAATTCATTCTCTGCATTTAACCCATCCCTCAAGGGAGCAGTGGGCAGCCAATCACAGCGCCCGGGGACCAACTCCAGATCTGAGCCAGTGCCTTGGTCAAGGGCACTGCCTGGAGAACCTAGTACATGTTTTTGATGGTGGGGGAAACCCACGCAAACATGGGGAGAACATGCAAACCAATTTTAAATTGGTTTATGATCTGTTCCAAGGGCAGCAAATATAAAGAGAAATAAACAGGTTATGCAGTTGTGGATTTCCTAACCATCTGACACAAGTTATACATTATTTCCTAGGTGGAATGTGTGGCACTGGAAAGGACATAAAGCAAATTGTGTAACACTTGTTTAGTAATGTTTTATTTCTATAGGACTTATCTATATAGGACTGTTCCACAGTACAGTTTTTTTTCCTACCTTGTCCTATCTTGTGACCCCCACAGATGTCTCTTTGGGACCCCTCGTGGGGCCCTGGCCCTGTGTTCCTCTGAGATTCCTTGTAAATAAATCCATTCAGGAAGGTTTACTTAGAGGTTCATTTATTTCAGCGATGTTAACAAGCACAGAGTAACCGCTGAGTTTGACAAAGCTCTACTGAGTGCTGTTGTGCTTCAGACTAACATCACACATGTCTACCATCACCACGGTGGCACATTATTATACTGCAGTGGAAGAATCTAACAGTGGAGATAATGCCCTAACATACACACATCAACTAATCATTGTATCGTAATATCAATTAATAAATCATATCACAAGGACGCTGTTGTGATATGATTTATTAATCTCGATGATGCAGGAGGAGAAACTGCTTAGTATTTGAGGAGAAACCCAGAATTTCCTCAGCAGTTGAGTTCACAGAGTTGACGTTGCTGTCCTCATTAGCATCTCTGGGTCGTATGGAATCATCTCGCCCAGAACAACACAGTAACAAATTGTAAAGACAACTAAAACAGCATAAATTAGATCTTCATCCTGCTAGAACTTCAGAATATCTAGAGACAAGATGCTAAAAAAAAATAAAAATCTGATGCAGTGGCGAGCCCCACTATTTATGGTACACGATTGACACGGACAAAGCTCTATGACATCACTGCCCTTTACTATTGGTGCTTTTCCATTACATGGTACCTACTCGCCTCGCCTTTTTTGGTTTTCCATTACGAAAAAAAGTCCCTGGTACCTGCTAACAGATACTTTTTTTAGCACCTCCTCAGTCGAGGTTCCAAGCGAGCTGAGGCGAGCCGAGAAGGTGACGTGAAACCCTGCAGGCTGCTGATTGGTCGGAAAGAATCGTCACTGGTCACTGCATTGCCAGCGACAGACGGCATTTTTAAATAGTTTAGCCAGCGGTGTTTTTTTAGTAGCGACTCTAGAGTCATATATATGTGAGAGAAACAAAGCGAGTAGCGACTCTAGAGTCATATATATGTGAGAGAAACAAAGCGAGTAGCGACTCTAGTCATATATACGTGAGAGAAACAAAGCGAGTAGCGACTCTAGAGTCATATATATGTGAGAGAAACAAAGCGAGTAGCGACTCTAGAGTCATATATATGTGAGAGAAACAAAGCGAGTAGCGACTCTAGAGTCATATATACGTGAGAGAAACAAAGCGAGTAGCGACTCTAGAGTCATATATATGTGAGAGAAACAAAGCGAGTAGCGACTCTAGAGTCATATATATGTGAGAGAAACAAAGCGAGTAGCGACTCTAGAGTCATATATATGTGAGAGAAACAAAGCGAGTAGCGACTCTAGAGTCATATATATGTGAGAGAAACAAAGCGAGTAGCGACTCTAGAGTCATATATACGTGAGAGAAACAAAGCGAGTAGCGACTCTAGAGTCATATATATGTGAGAGAAACAAAGCGAGTAGCGACTCTAGTCATATATACGTGAGAGAAACAAAGCGAGTAGCGACTCTAGTCATATATACGTGAGAGAAACAAAGCGAGTAGCGACTCTACAGTCATATATACGTGAGAGAAACAAAGCGAGTAGCGACTCTAGTCATATATATGTGAGAGAAACAAAGCGAGTAGCGACTCTAGAGTCATATATATGTGAGAGAAACAAAGCGAGTAGCGACTCTAGAGTCATATATATGTGAGAGAAACAAAGCGAGTAGCGACTCTAGAGTCATATATACGTGAGAGAAACAAAGCGAGTAGCGACTCTAGAGTCATATATACGTGAGAGAAACAAAGCGAGTAGCGACTCTACAGTCATATATACGTGAGAGAAACAAAGCGAGTAGCGACTCTAGTCATATATATGTGAGAGAAACAAAGCGAGTAGCGACTCTAGAGTCATATATATGTGAGAGAAACAAAGCGAGTAGCGACTCTAGAGTCATATATATGTGAGAGAAACAAAGCGAGTAGCGACTCTAGAGTCATATATACGTGAGAGAAACAAAGCGAGTAGCGACTCTAGAGTCATATATACGTGAGAGAAACAAAGCGAGTAGCGACTCTAGAGTCATATATACGTGAGAGAAACAAAGCGAGTAGCGACTCTAGAGTCATATATACGTGAGAGAAACAAAGCGAGTAGCGACTCTAGAGTCATATACGTGAGAGAAACAAAGCGAGTAGCGACTCTAGTCATATATACGTGAGAGAAACAAAGCGAGTAGCGACTCTAGAGTCATATATATGTGAGAGAAACAAAGCGAGTAGCGACTCTAGTCATATATACGTGAGAGAAACAAAGCGAGTAGCGACTCTAGTCATATATACGTGAGAGAAACAAAGCGAGTAGCGACTCTAGAGTCATATATATGTGAGAGAAACAAAGCGAGTAGCGACTCTAGTCATATATACGTGAGAGAAACAAAGCGAGTAGCGACTCTAGAGTCATATATATGTGAGAGAAACAAAGCGAGTAGCGACTCTAGTCATATATACGTGAGAGAAACAAAGCGAGTAGCGACTCTAGAGTCATATATATGTGAGAGAAACAAAGCGAGTAGCGACTCTAGAGTCATATATATGTGAGAGAAACAAAGCGAGTAGCGACTCTAGAGTCATATATATGTGAGAGAAACAAAGCGAGTAGCGACTCTAGAGTCATATATATGTGAGAGAAACAAAGCGAGTAGCGACTCTAGAGTCATATATATGTGAGAGAAACAAAGCGAGTAGCGACTCTAGAGTCATATATATGTGAGAGAAACAAAGCGAGTAGCGACTCTAGAGTCATATATATGTGAGAGAAACAAAGCGAGTAGCGACTCTAGAGTCATATATACGTGAGAGAAACAAAGCGAGTAGCGACTCTAGAGTCATATATACGTGAGAGAAACAAAGCGAGTAGCGACTCTAGAGTCATATATACGTGAGAGAAACAAAGCGAGTAGCGACTCTAGAGTCATATATATGTGATCACGGTGGGAAATCTGGAGCAGTAAACGTTAACTATCTCTTTGATATCATGTTGTTCACGGAGACGGAGAACCAGGAAATGCGGCGGGGATTTGTCAATGGGAAAGCAAGCTACTAAGCCACGCCCACGGCACTCACTATGACGACCAGCCACGCTGAGGCGATTCTTAAAATCTGCGATGGAAAACGGACGCACAGCGAGTCGAGGCGAGTCGAGTAGAGGCAAGGCAAGGCGAGTAGGTACTGGTAATGGAAAAGCACCTTAAGTACAACTCATTTCCAGTTTGGCCTCGTCTATATAATACAACTACAGTTGTAGCATAGGATACTAGTGCTCAGTATGACGGAGTATCAGGACCACTGTTAGGCAACAATGTCTGAATCAGTGTCTGAATATTTGGAGAAAAAGCTCATGTTGAAATGAGAATAAAGTAATTTTTATAAGAAAACATCATATGAGAATATAGTCATAATATTTCACGAAAAAGGTTGCAAAGAACATCAAATTTCATTAGTTGTAGGGTAGATTATATTGCATGTGTTCACATTTTCTGACAGGCCCATATAATATGTAATAGCTATTTTTCCTTGCAAAAGTTTTGACGGTGTCACTGTTTACTAGGAAAGACAATTAGTGTGTTCTATTATTTAAGACTTCATTCTTGAAATATTGTGACTTTGTTTCTCGTCTTCTATAATGCCCGGACTGTTTTACAGAAGAGGATTAGTTCTGAGATGATTTGAGATATGTTTTCCTGTGGCCCAGTCCTCCTGTCCCATCTGGTCTTCTAGTCAGTGTTTAGTACTAGGACTCCTCACTAACTGGTTCCATCATTAGTCTCTCAGAGAGCAAAGGGAATGTTTTAGCAACAGGTGACTCAAGTAGCTCTTAAACCAAGTCTTCAGGTTTGTCCAATCTAACAAACTCCAGCAGCTGATGTCCCACTCTGGAAGAGTTCCATGCTGCACATACAGTATGTAGTGTGTGTGTGCAGCTGCTGGGCTGTGGAGGACTACGAGTCTTCTATAGAGAAAGCTTGCTGTGTGTTGGGGAACCGCTGGGCGCTGTAGTCCGGATCGTCTCTCACTCGCTCTTTGATGTCACTCTTTACCTGGCAGGAGACACAGACAACAGGTTACACACAGAATGACCCATATTTTTAGGATTTACAATTTTTATTCAAAGTGACTAAGTGTAACTTCTTTAATGTTTCTAAAGCTCTGTCATGTTTCATAAAATAGTCTTAAATGACCTGTAACAGCAAACTAACAGTGGAAAGAACGCTAGTTTTATAGAGTTTTTGGTAAGGCCTCTGCCTGGTCTGATTTTTCCCGTGATGTCACAGAATAATTTGTGGCAGGTATTAACACATTTTGACGGGACACAGATTTCTCTGTAACACCAGAAAAGCCTGTGTTAGTATCCAGCCAGCTGAGCCAGGTCAAAGGAAGCCGGAGATGTCCTTATATAGGTCTAATAGTATTTTAATATTATTTTAGAAGTCATATGTTGTAGTTATGGCTGCAGGACCATCACAGGAAAGAAGGAAATTAAACCAAGAACAACTACAAGATAAAAGGGAAGGGAAAGACAACGATAACGTGAGTCAAACTCGATCAGCCTTTAACAGATGGAGACAATAACTGGATTGTAAATGATTTAAAACCGACTCTGAATTGGCCCTCAGCCTATGTAATATATCTATTTCATTCATAAAAGAACTTTAGATTGAGAGATGTGGTTGTACGTCAGTAGCCTATATTAAATCACGTCCCCCTTCCATTTAGCGCCCGGTTTGATTTCTTTTCAGTCCGTGTTTGTGTTGGTCTACTATTTTCCCTGTACTTGTATAAAGTGACCTTGGCTTTCATGAAATGCGTTATATTAATCTAAGTTATTATTACCTTTGTTGCTACAACAATCTCTCAATGCTTCATTACGACCATACCTCCCGGTAACTCTAACTCAGTAATCTAGAGTGGGTAATACAGCAGCGTATAGAACAGACCTTTAGACAGCAGGTGTGGTAAAAACACTACTGCTTTAGTCCAAAGGGGTCGGGATCTTTATAGTTTGGCTTATTTCAAGCTAATGTGCTTCTAAGTGATTCTTGCTGTTCTGAGATTGTACCTTTATTGTTGAATGCACTTCTGGAAGTCGCTTTGGATAAAAGCGTCAGCTAAATGACATGTAATGTAATTTATACACAAAGTCACATAAAAACGACCAGTCATATTCTTGCAGGTACCAATAGAAGAATGTTGTTTAATTGTACTTTTTACTATGGAACTAGAAAACTGCAAAATTGTGACGTCTGATGGTGATTTGGTATCCAGGAACTAAAATGTATGAAATTAAATAACAATTAAAGCTGCAAGCAGTGATGAACAGGCCCTCGCACCTCCCCGCACGTGGGGGGCACGGATGGGATGCCAATTGCATTTCAGCGACCGCTGGACAGTGTGCAGAGTGCAAGGAGCTGGAGATGGTGTATAGACACTTCCTGTCTACTATGTGGTGTTAGAAAACACGCACTGAACATGCATTATTTTGCTCTGTATCAAGTTTAGACCACACATTGTAACTTTTGACTGGTTCCCACCATTTTCATGCACACAAAAACTTCCATTAAGTTTGGGGACTTAGGAGATTCAAATCTATGCTGACTTTTAGTCTCCAGCGCCCTGAGCGGTTGGGGGGGTACGGTGCCTTGCTCAAGAGCACCTGGCAGTGCCCAGGAGGTGAACTGGCATCTCTCCAGCTACCAATCCACACTCTGTACTTTGGTCCGTACTGGGACTTGAACCAGCAACCCTCCGGTTCCCAACCCAAGTCCCTACGGACTGAGCTACTGCCACCCCAAAGTAGAGTAGCACTCTCTATTACTACTATACGGTGGAATGATAATGAAATATGAGACCGTTTCATAAATCATTTTAGTGAGACATGTTGATGCCTTGTTAGTGCCTTTATTGTTTGTAATATTTTAGATTTGGGATCCAGTATGATTTAGTAAAGTGATCCACAGTGCCATGCCAGCCAATCATATGAGTGCTGCTAATCATGGTTTCCACTAGGGCTGCACCATATGAGGAAAATATGTTATTGCTATTAGACTGATGTTGCAATTGCGATATGATTTACAATATTGGAGGGAATGATAATTTTTTTTATCATTCTCACTGAAAAATATTACAAACCCCAATTCCAATGAAGTTGGGACGTTGTGTAAAACGTAAATAAAAACAGAATACAATGATTTGCAAATCCTTTTCAACCTACAGTATATTCAATTGCATACACTACAAAAGACAATATATTTAATGTTCAAACTGATAAACTTTATTCTTTTTTTGCAAATATTCACTCATTTGAATGTGATGCCTGCAACATGTTCCAAAAGAACTGGGACAGGGGTAGGCCTGCATGATAAATCAATATAAAAATCACGATCTCGATTCACCTTATTTGCGATTTAACTTTTAAATTACTTCAAATTTATTTTATTTACTTTTATAGGGGCATTTTGGCCTTTATTTCAATAGGACAGCTCTCACAAAGTTCAGGGCTTCACCCTCAGCCAATGACAAAGCGCCTTTTAGTCACGTTTGACTCGTCGAGCAAGCGCAGCAGTTATTAAACCAAATGGATCTTGATGAAAACCCAGGTACTAGTGACGAGAATCAGCCAACCACTCTGTCTCAAACCGAACTCGTTCCGAGAAAAGGCTTGCATTCGGTGGTGTGGAAGTATTTTGGATTCAAGCAAGAAGACGAAGGTCAGTCTGGTGGGATTTGCAAGGCATGCTTTGCCCTCGTTGCAGCACCACAAGGTAACACTACCAATCTTTACCAGCCCCTCAAACATCACCACAAAGGGCAATACGATGAAGCTGTACAAGGCAAGAGGTCTGAAAGTCATCCAACAACGCAGACATCTATTACGGACACCTTGCTCAATGTGACGCCATACCCACATAACTCCAGTAGGAGTAAGGAAATAACAAAAGCAATTGCTTACCATTTAGCAAAAGATATGGCTCCAATATACACCGTAGAATGTGACGGATTTCGAAAGATGATCCATGCGTTGGACAAACGCTACTCAATACCCTCCCGCAACTATTTTTCATACGTTGCACTGCCAGCTATGTACAAGACAGTGCAGACTGTAGTCCAGGCAGAAGTGCAGCAAGTGGATTATTTTGCAAGTTTGTATGGCCATAAGCTACATGTGTTAATTGGTGAGTTGGTGTGTGTGTGTGTGTTTCACCAAGTTAGCCCTTGAACTGTAGGACATACTACTACTACTACTACTACTACAAATAAACAACTAAATAGTTATTTGTGATACAAGTGTGTGCTAAGAAATCATTCTGTTTTTGATACTGTACTTAAATTGGCAATTGACAAACTCCATTTCTCTAGAGACTGAAGCTGTAGCTGCAGCATGTTGATTGACATGTTTTAATTATGTAAAGACATGTTCAAGGAGTTCAGATAGAGCCTGTATCAGGGCCATATTTAGTTTGTATTTAGTTTGTTATATATATATATATATATATATATATATATATATATATATATATATATATATATATATATATATATATATATATATATCACATATCACTATTTTTGGTAGCCCACTATACTTAAATGGCCAGTATGTATATGTATTTATTCATTAAAGCCTCTGTGTTTACAGGCTTGTGGTGATGTGCAATGTGCTATAGGTGCCAAAAAAAAATCTGTTTGGTACTGCCAATTTGTTTTGTTTTGTCATGGTTCATGTGTGCAATAAACATTACATTTCGTGAGAAAGAAATCATGGCAGAGAATCGTGATATCAATTCTAAGCTAAAAAAATCGTGATTCATATTTTTCCCCAAATCATGCAGGCCTAGACAGGGGCAACAAAGACACCCGTTTAGAACATTCCACAGGTGAACAGGTTAATTGGTCATGATCGGGTAAAAAGCAGGGATGGGGCGAGGTTCACCACTTTGTGAACAACTGCGTGAGCAAATAGTCCCAACAGTTTAAGAACGTTTCTCAATGTACATTGCAAGGAACTTAGGGATTTCATCATCTACAGTCAATATTATTATTAAAAGATTCAGAGAATCTGGAGAGATCTCTGCACATCAGCGAACACCAACATGGAATGCCCGTGACCTTCGATCCCTCAGGCAGTACTGCATTAAAAACCCACAACATGATGTAAAGGCACAGATGTTCACAAGTCATTTCTTGGAAGTCCAAGTCAAGTCTCAAGACTCTGGCCATCTGATCTGTCCCTAACACTGTATTATTAAATCTTATGAATTCAAAGCATGTCCTATAGCTACCATCCATACAGTACAGTATCAACATCAGTTGTAGGAGAACTTTATGGGCTCTACTTAACACATCCCTAAAGCCCTCGGACCTGGTGAAATATTAACCTAAGTCTGTCACATCATATGGATACAACTATAAAGATACAATCTGCCTGTTCCCAGCATTAGCACAACACTTAGCAATGGTTAGCTTGTTACCTATGACAATATATGCTAAAGTTAACGTCTCTTTCACTCAAAAAAATCTGTCAAAGGGGGCGCTAGTGAGCAACGCATAGAGTAGACGTGCTTTCAGGGGCTCCTCCTTGCCAATATTTAAGATTGGTTATTTTGTCTCGTACTTGGGTACAATTAGCGCGTTAACGCATTAGCGCTAGCAGAAGCTGAGGATGGTCGAGATAACTCGACGTTTTTGACCGGCTTCTTCGGCATATCGTTGCATACACTTAACTGGTTAAGCCCCTCGTATGTAAAGTTATTCCTGAGGCTGATAAAATTAGTACGAGAGGGTGAAATAAAATACAATTTTTCGCCGCGAAGGCTTGAACGGTCTTCTGGAAGACCTCCACCAGACCAGCGGGCGCTTGTTGGTTTGTTATCGGCCTCAGCAGGCGAGGGGGGCGGCTATAGGAAGTAGAAGGATCCGATCCGGGCTGCTAGCCTGGCTAAGGAAACTACCACACAATTCGCCACTGCAGAGACTCATATTCACCAACGACAGCACACAAATGGATAAACATGCTACAAATACACATGGAACTGCTGCGTGATGATTATTACCGGAGCCTGGCTGAACACTCTCACTCATCCCAGACGGCAGCTAGCAGCTAAGAGGGTAGGTGAATTTAAACAATGGCTACGTTGCTAAATGCATCTTGTTGTCACGTAAGGGCCCTGTTCATGTTGCACAGACATTTTAATTGCATTTTGTGTCTGTTAAGAGGCACAAAGGCACTCTTTATCTTATGCCCCCATAACTGTCGTTAGCTGAGTGGGAGCTCTCGGCATTAGCTGCAGCAGCTCCGTGTTGCTAGCACCGATTCAGCTCGTTTTTTTTGCTATCGGCAGTACTCATATACATATAGCAATCAAGATTAACGGAAAAATGGCCCGGAGTTCTCCTTTAACAGCTGCCTCAAGGACATTGAAAAAATGCTTCCAGTACTGGAAGAGACCTATAGATCTTCCCTCTTAGCCGCTGATTACAACAAGATCTTGAAATTAAAATATGAATACAATACCATTCTTAATAAGCGTGTTGGTAGTCTTCTATTGAAAATTAAACAGAAATATTTTGAACTTGGAGATAAACCAGAGAAACTGTTAGCTAGCCAACTTAGGGGCGAAAGGGCTAAGCAGGCCATTCACAGGATAAAATCCAAATCAGGCTGACTCCTAACCAATCCGAGAGAGATAAATGTTTGCTTCAGGGACTTCTATAAGGAACTGTATTCTAGTAAAGTAAAGGCCACTGAATCAGATTTTTGTAACTTTTTTGCCAATTTAAACATTCCCCAATTAGATAGTGCAGCAAGAGATGATATGGAGGCCCCAATTTTTAAAACTGACCTTTTGAATGCTATTCAAGCCTTCCCCTCGGGAAAAATATCCGGTCCTGATGGCTTTGGCTGTGAATTTTATAAATCATTTCATGACAAAATAGTTCCACTCATGCTGAGAATGGTGAACGATTCTATGAGAAATAAGACGCTTCCTAGTTCATTATATGAAGCAAATATTTGCTTGCTTTTGAAAGAGGGAAGAGGTTGATCCGGCAAGTTACAGACCTGTTGCTCTCTTAAACTGTGACTTAAAAATACTAACTAAAGTTTTTGCGACAAAATTAGGTAGGCATATTTCCACAATTGTACACCCTAATCAGACTGGATTTATTCCGGGTCGGTTTTCTTGTAGTAATGTCCGTTTGCTTTTAAATACAATATATTCAGTGCAGGGGAAGAATACACAGGCTGCTGTTTTATCCCTTGACGCCCAGAAGGCATTCAATCAGATTGAATGGCCTTACATGCTAAAGACACTAAAACAATTTGGATTTGGCGAAAATTTCATTGAATGGGTAAATATAATTTATCTTAAACCAGTATCCTCTATTCTCACAAATTAAGATAGATCCAAATCTTTTGAGTTGAAGAGGGGTGTTAGGCAGGGCGACCCTCTTTCTCCTCTTCTTTTTGATATTACCTTGGAACCACTTGCAATAGGCATAAGGAGTCACCCAGGCATTCATGGGGTAAAGTTTGGTAATGTTGAAAGCCTTGTTATGCTGATGATTTATTGATCTGTTTATTAGACCCAGTGGTCTCAGTTCCCAACCTTTTGAATTATATAAAATAATTTAGTAAATTGTCTGGGTATACAATTAACTGGGACAAATGTGAGTTCATGCCATTGACAAACATGTGTCCTACTTTCTTGAAATCTTTACCATTTAAATTAGTTACTACCCACATTACGTATCTTGGCCTCAAGATTTCCAGAAACCCCAAACTTTTACTGAAATTGAATTTTTTGGATATGATGGATAAACTAAAAGCTAATATTAGGAACTGGAAGTTGCTCCCTCTGTCAATGATCGGCCGCATCAATGCTGTTAAAATGGTTGCACTTCCGAGATTCTTGTATCTTTTTCAAAACCTCCCTATTTATTTGCCATTGTCTTTTTTTAAACAACTAGATTTAGCTGTCCTGTCATTTGTCTGGGCAGATAAACCCCCTCGTATTTCTAAAGCCCATTTGCAGAAGGATTTAAAGAGTGGGGGTCTCGGCCTCCCTGTTTTTAGGCATTATTACTGGGCTGCAAATGCAAGGGCTCTCATTTTCTGGCAGTGGGGTCCTCCTTACGATGACGGTTCCTCTCCGCTCTGGTTAAAGATTGAATCCATGTCTGTGTCACAGACCTCACTCCCAGCGTTGCTCTTTTCAAAGGCACAACCGTCTCACAAGTTGTTTAGCCACAATTATGTTCTTAGTAACTCTTTGAAGATATTGAATCAAATAAGAAAATTCCTTGGATTACCAAATGTTTCAGTAAATGCCCCAATAACAGGCAATTACTTGTTCAAACCAGGATTGACGGATGGGGTTTTTTTGGACTGGAGGGAGAGGGGCCTATGTTGCATTTCCAGTGTTGTAATGTAACGGAGTACAAATACTTCGTTACTGTACTTAAGTAGAAATTTCACATATCTGTACTTTACTTCGCTATTTAAATTTATGTCAACTTTCACTTTTACTCCACTACATTTCCTAGATAAAATGTATACTTTTACTCAGTTATATTTCCACTAAGCATCTTCGTTACTAAAAAATAAAATTAGAAGAAATGTGTGCGACTGCAATAAGGGAGGTTTGGCGAATCACTGCTCCTAGATTGCATTACGCACGCTCCGCATGCCGCGCGCTCTATTTCAGCGCTTGTTTGTTGCTAAAGGAGGAGGAGGACGCACAACTGAAACCGCCATGGAAGCATGAGCACCTACTGGAGGACCTCCCGTTATCGTAGATGACCAGGCTCGACATAAGCAATGGCCCGATGGCCCGGGGCCAGTAAAAACGTATGTCGGGCTGGTTGCAGCCACAGTCACTGGTGTGTGCGTTACTTCACGCAGCACATGTAGCCTACTGACTGGAAACGTTACCGAGGATTATTTACCGCCGATGGCGCAGATGAACTAACGCTACACTCGTTACTGTAAGTAGGTAGCCTACAATAAAACTTCCATGATTAAAGAGTCAATACTTATCAATTAACCCACCTACCTGTTCTACAGGCAGAAACTCGTAGAAACCGATATTTCAGTCTGCGCTGTCCACTCTCGTCCACCGCGCTGTGCAAACACAGCTCTACTCTGAAACTCGACTTTACAAACGAGCTAAAATGAAAGATGTCAGTTTGTAGTCTAACGGTTTGTCTTAATTTGCAACCAATCTTGAACTTTGGACAAACTCTTGTAAACGTAGCTGCTGTCTAAACGAGCCATCCTCTCCGCTGGAGCGGTAAACCTATGGATGTATTTTAAGACCAAAACAAATACACGTGGCTACTTAATATGCACGTGAATGACGCGTTCTTCATTCTTGACCATGTTGCCAGTGGTATTATTTAGCAACAGAATTGTCTTATTTCAAATTAGGCATACAGGACTAATCTGAGATCATTTTCTAGTTAAGTAGCCTATCTAGTTATCATTAAGGATTTTCCATGTTTTTAGGGGTTTGCTTACTAATGTAAAATATATATTATTAATTTAGTAAGAAAGTGAAAATATCAAACAAGATGATGCGTATTAGGTATAATTTTATTTTCTTTATTTGAAAGTCCGGCCCCTGGAGTGTCTGCTTAAAAAAATTCTGGCCCTTGGAAAAATGTAGTTGATGACCCCTGGTCTAGCTTTGCTGCTAATGGCACAACATCCAGTGGCAGTGGCTAGCTGGGTTAAATCCATTTTCTAAAGCATAGGTGCGCTGTATATTTTCCTGCTTTTTTGTCCTTTTCCAATCACACCTATGATATTTCTTTCAGGGCCAGTAAAAATGTAGAAGGGGCCAGCAAAACTCTGATCTACTGGATTTTTTATGTTGAGCCCTGCCACCACCCCGATGATAGTGGTGAACTCGGTGAACAGGGTAGTGGTGAAGATAACGTCATACACCCGTGTTGCAAGAAATGTTTCTGTACATTGATGTCAGCTCTAAAAATATGCTGTTTGTTCTTTGAACTTAAGAGAATTGTGCCTGAAAAGTCCTAGAAAAGAATGTGATTTTGATTTGATGAGTGAGATTAAGAAGATATGGGAACCCTGAATATGCTTTATGCTTTACTATAAGAAAGCCACAATAAAAGTTCTAACCGCTTGCTTTTAAAAAAAACAAAATACTTTTACTTTTACTTCAAATACTTAAGTACATTAAATATCAGAAAATTACTTTTGATACTTAAGTACAGTATATATCAGATACTTTAATACTTTTACTTAAGTAATATTCTAAAAGGTAACTTTCACTTCTACCAAAGTCTTTTTGTAGTACGATACTTGTACTTTTACTCAAGTATTGCTTTCTAGTACTTTATACAACACTGTGCATTTCAGATTTTTATATAGATAACAATTTTGCTTCTTTCCCTATGCTCCAGGCTAGGTATCACCTCCCTCAGTCACATTTTTATCGATATTTACAGGTGAGACATTTTGTTTGGGAGAACGTTTCTAATTTCCCAAATAGACCACACAATTATAATTTTTATGATACATTTCTCTTACAACCAAACTCCAAACACTTGATTTCCCACTTTATCACTGCCTTTGAGACACCAGCAAACACCAGTCATCTCAAAGGAGGCATGGGCAGAAGAACTGGGAGTCCCACTGTCGGAGGAATTATGGAACGAGAGCCTGTCCGGTATACAGAAGTGTTCTATAAACTCTAGATTTCGGTTAATTCAATTTAAAGTCATACATAGACTGCATTTCCAAAACTAAACTTCATAAAATATTTGATTCAGTGTCTCCCATGTGTGATAGATGTGGCGGAGCCGAAGGTTCACTTTCACATTTATTCTGGTACTGCCCAGTACTGGACAACTTTTGGAGTGACATATTTAATTGTTTCTCAAAGCAATACAAAATAAGCATTCAACCAGACTGTAACCTGGCAATCTTTGGCTCCTCTGAAGGGACAACAACCCTCCCTTCCCACTGTAAGCAGGCTCTCAAAACAGGCATGGTAGCGGCCAAGAAATTGATTTTACTTAACTGGAAGTCTCCATCGTCTCCTTGCTTTAAGAGGTGGCTCAACGAAATGGTTTGTGTTTCTAGAATGGAACAGATTTGCCTTAGCAGAGGGGATGCACCAAACTATTATGAGAAAGTGTGGAAACCATTTTTGGCTTTACTTGATGAGACCTAAATGACCAATGTATGAAACAGGCTTTTATGTATTTGTACGGTTTTATCTCTTTCTTTTGTATTTTTTCGGTACTGACTAAGGGTTTGATTCTCCTCTCTGGGCCTTTTTTTTTTCTTTTTTGTGTGTGTGTGTTTGTTCTTTTTGTTTTATTTTCTATTTATACATACATGATGGTATCATGAGACAGGAAGCACTGGACTACCACTGGTTATTGTGTGTATTCTCATATAGCCTCTGTCTTTCTTTAATTCATGTAACAATGACAGATGCTGTATACCCATCTTGTATGTAGTTTTTTCTATTTTTTGTAAAAGTTTAAAAAAGTTAAAATAAAATATATAAAAAAAAAAAAAAAAATCTGTCAAAGACAGTAGGGCTGTGCAATTAATTGAATTTCGATTTTGGCTCCCAACGATCACCAAAATAGTATAATCGAGAAAAAACAATTATTTTGCCATGTTCTGTTTTGCAAGAACACTCTTATTTTGTCTTGTGTTCTGAATGACACGCACATGCGCACATCTGCCCCTCCCGAAGCCAGTCAGGGAGGCAAGTCACTGGAATTAAAAAACTCAGCGCGAGTAAAGATGGCAGCAGCGTTTGGTGAGCAAAAAAAAGGCAAAACCAACTCAGTTGTCTGGGAACAGCTAACGTTAGCTAACGTTAGCTAACCCTGCGGTCCCTCTGCCTTTGCCCCCCCGCTGTAGTAGACTAGAGTAGATATATGTAAATGAGCAGGGACGTTAAGGTTAGCTAGCAAATAAGTCCACTGACTTTGGCACAATGTTTAGTAATGACAGTAGTAGTGGTCATAGTGAGTGAACATGTGATGTGAGATGCACATTGTGTTATGTCTGTGGAACTGTTCATTAGCTGTGTAACGTTATGTGTGATATCTGTAAAGCTGAACCCACAGTAGTAAAACGGGGGAGATGGGTCGGTGCGTCCTGCCTCCTGTGCACCATGGATGTCTGAGCTTCAGCAACTACTAACTATAAAGATACAATGTAACGTCTCTATCATATTATCCAGTGACTGACCTATCTGGGAGCGTTTGGAGATGCCTGATGAAGTTCCACGTTGCATGCATCATTTATCTTGGTCCACACACCTTGCATGTAGCTGTTGGCTTACTGCCACTGTTTACCAAGTTATTGAAAGCTAAACTAATGACAAAAGGCACAACTCCGAGAGGACTTGGTGTCGCCATCGGCAACATATTCTTTGATATGTGAGTGTGCCCAATAAGGCATAACGCACATTATGGCAAAGGGCAGGGGACATGCAGCTCGTCATACGTTTCCCCAACGTATATGCGCCAATAAAAGAAAACAGAAATACATGAATATATCTAGATTTCAAAAGGAGTAATTGCACGAAAACAGGTTGTTGACGAGTCTCGAAGCTCGAGTCAAGTCTGAAGTCTTTTGGGTCGCAAGTCAAGTCTGAAGTCAGCTGTTTGACTCAAGTCCGAGTCTCTGTGTAAAGGATATTACCATGGGGCTCAGGACAGAGATGGGGACTCGAGTCTGAGACTCGGACCAGTTGGGAACCAGAATCAGCTTTAAATCCAGTCCTAATCTAGTCCTCACTAACACGGGCCCAATTATAGTAACTACATGAAAACTTCACGGTTGTTGCATGAAAAGTTGTTTGTGTTTAGCTTACATCATCATTTTCTATCATGTGAAACAAGAGGCCAAGCCAGCCTGGTTGTGAAGCTGCAGATAGGTCCTCCCCAACCAGTCAGCTCCCCTGCTGTTCATAAGGTGGCTCTGCACCCCTTTCGTTTCAGACCCTCCCACCAGCCTTTGGGCCGCGCCTCCTCATTTACATAGACATGTGTCAAGTCCAAATGAAAAGGCAATGTTAAAGGTACAATATGTAACATTTCTGCTTTAAAATGTCTAAAAATGACCATACCTATGTTATATATTTTTATGAGTTGTGTTCTTACACTATCCCAAATGTTTCCACCAAATGTCAAACCCAGAGAAATCGGTTATTTTATTTTCAGACACGGCACCTTTCCTTTAGTCGCCCGTCAGTGGCGTCATATAACCTTTCACCCTCCAGTTACTCTAACTTCCGTCAGAACACTGGCACCAAGATGATACGTTCAGGAGTAATTGTAAATCATACAATGTCGCAGAAAAAAAATGCTTGTAACCGTAATACTGCTTTTTTTGCCATTCAGCATAATTTTGTGATTAATTACATCCCACTTTTTATCACAGTAATACAACAGAGATCTTACCTATTTTGAAAGTTCAATATCGATACCAGCTTGACGTTACTACAATGTGCTAATGTTGATGCTAAAGCTTTGTGGGTAACATTATGAGGTTACATTGTTCAACACACTAATACAGTTATTTTTAGTATGACTGTTTTGACCACAGCTAACAGGACTGAGCTAACCCACGAATAACTTCACTAGTAACGTTAACGTTAGCTGTATAGATAGACGATTAATCTAATGCTAATTTAGCCAAAGTAGCACACCCCGGTCTGTCTGCCTCACTCCCCCGGCGCAGAGAGACTCAGTCGGGATGACAGCTGACAACAGCCCCGGGACATAAAGCTAGCTAGTTACCGTTAGCCCCCAGTCAGCTATCAGCCAGCTACTTTCATTACAGCAACCCCCCCGGCCAGAACTTATCTCCAGTGCCTGGTGCTTACGACGCTAACGGCAGTTTAATTAAACGTCGGGAAACAGACTATATCAGACCCAGCACCGAGTCACAACAGCGGCAACATCCATAGCGGTAGCTAGCTAGCTACATCTCCGTAGCGCTACCGGTGTATGTGCCGAAAATCTCCTCCCTGCCGAATTTCTCCCCCCTTCGCGTTTAGCTGTCTTTACGGTTAGCTAAATTAACCCGACAAAAGGTGGGTTAAGCACCAAAACGAAAAGTTAAGATTACTGAAAAGTGAGAGATTCACCCGGCAATCCCCACCCACACCCGTCTCTCAGCCTCGTTTAGTAGCTAGCTAGCGTTACAACAAACCCCGTCCGCCCCGGTGTTGAAACCATCCATTAGCTTGCTGACTCAATAGCTAACTGGTCAGCTACAAATAGAAATCTAATCAAGAAAAACTTAATTATGTTGGGGAAACTCCAGCTATTTTGTTACAATAACATGAATAAACGTAACGTGAATAAACTTGAATGGGTAAACTCGTCCGTGAACTGATGCATTCTAACCGGCAGGTGTTTAACACTAAAAACTCCCATAATTCTACGCAACGTCATCAAAAGTCCAGTTTTACCGTCCATTGTTTTGGTTGAGAGACCCCTAGCGGCAGAAAGTTACATATTGTACGTTTAAATGGGAATTCAAAAGCCAAATATTAAATGAAAATTAAAAGCCAATGTTAAATTGAAATTCAAAAGCCAAATATTAAATGAAAATTAAAAGCCAATGTTAAATTGAAATTCAAAAGCCAAATATTAAATGAAAATTAAAAGCCAATGATAAATTGAAATTCAAAAGCCAAATATTAAATTCAAAAGCCAAAGCCACATGGAAAATTAAAAAAAATATATATATATTTTTAATTTCATCTCGCTTTGTTTTTTCTTTGGACTTTCAATTTCTCTTTGGACTTTCAATTTGAATTATGAATAAATATTTCCTCCATATTCCTGGAGGCCAGGTCTGTATGTGATGATGAAATTAGGTGATGCATGAATTTATATGACTGACATCTTTTATTTAACTACTTCAATCACAGTAGTATATTGAGCACTGACCAAGCCTGGTGTAAACATTCATATGAAAGTCAGAAACAAATCACACTAAAGTGCAGATTGCAGAAATATAAAAACAAATGTGGCTTTACCACACTTAGTAGTATTTAGATTTAATTATTATTTACATAGACATATGTAAACATGTGGATTGCACTTTTTAAACACTGTCTTTGAACTTTACTAGACAGTTAAATAAGTAAAAATATATACATAGGTGTATTTTCTTTTACTGCGCACAGAGAGGAGCTGCCTCCAGCCCCTCCCTCCCCTCATGAAGTTGTGTGACGTGTGCACGACAGCGTCAACGACGCTGCACTTGCTCAGAGCGGCTATCGTTACGTTAGTAGTAGCATGCAGGTGTTGGCGTGGGATTAACTGTACTAATAAAACCGTTGAAACAACGTGGCCACACTGCTGTGAAAGCTCCCCGAACGTCATTTATCAGTCTGGTTGTTACCCCTCTCCGCAGCAGTCTCCTCCACTCCATATCTTTATAAAAAATATGGCATTTTAAAAGTAGCCTACATTTACGGTAGCTAACTAACGGTAGACTACAGAGAAAGGGGGATATTTTTACATCCTTTTCGGAGCAACAGCGGGAAAATATTTCAGTCGACACATTAAGTGGAACCGAAATGAGGAACCGAAATTTGCGTTCTAATCCGGTCCGATTCCTACCTGTTACGTAGGAACCATAGTGGAACTGGGTTTCGGTACCCAACCCTATTGGTCACTACATCTACAACTACATCTACAAGTGCAAGTTAAAACTCTACCATGCAAAGCCAAAGCCATTTATCAAAAACACCCAGAAAAGGTGCTGGATTCTCTGGGCCCGAGCTCATCTGAGATGGACTGAAGCAAAGTGGAAAAGTGTGCTATGGTCTGACGAGTATAGACAAATAGTTTTTGGGAACCATGGACGTCATGTCCTCGGGGCCAAAAAGGAAAAGGACCATTCAGATTGTTATCAGCACTAAGTTCAAAAGATGCTATAGGGGGGTGTTAGTGCCCATGGCATGGGTAACTTGCACATATGTGAAGGCACCATTAATGCTTAAAAGGTAAATACAGGTTTTGGAGCAACATATGCTGCCATCCAAGCAAAGTCTTTTTCAGGGACGGACCTGCTTATTTCAGCAAGACAATGCTAAGCCACATTCTGCATGTGTTACAACAGTGTGGCTTCGTAGTAAAAGAGTGAAGGTACTAGACTGGCCTGCCTGCAGTCCAGACCTGTCTCCCATTGAAAATGTGTGGCGCATTATGAAGCACAAATACGACAACGGAGACCCCGGACTGTTGAGCAACTGAAGTCGTACATCAAGCAAGAATGGGAAAGAATTCCACCTACAAAGCTTCAACAATAAGTGTCTTATTGAGTGTGATTAAAAGATAAGGTAATGTAACACAGTAATAACACAGTGGTGAACAGGCCCATCCCAGCTTTTGTTGCAGGCACCAAATTCAGTTCAAGTTTGAACTCCCAACGAGTTTGAACATTAAATAGCTTGTCTGTGTAGTGTAGTCTATTGAATATAGGTTAAAAAGGATTTGCAGATCATTGTATTCTGTTTTACACAACGTCCCAACTTCATTGGAATTGGGGTTTGTAAAATTAAAGGAAATTAAAATGATTATAGTGTGATTTTTACGAGGGTCAGTACCAAACAAAGGTTTTTCTTTAAGTCTGAAGGATACGGTTTGGAGGCCAGGACGCCTCTGCAGCACCACAATACTTCATTCAACAACATACTTTGCCTTTAACAAATATTGTGCCCCCCCCCCCTACGATTTGGATATTGTGATTAATTGTGCAGCCCTAGTTTCTACTCTCTGCTCATAGTGCCCATCAATCCTTAGCCTGAGTTTGAAGCTACATGACAATGAACGATGAAGATGACTAACATCATCCTAGCCTGAATGAGTTTAGCAACAGTTCATTTACCTGTTTGGTGTATGCTTCCTGCAGCCTCTCCAGCTCCCCCTGCAGGCAGTTTGGGGCGGTGACGGGCAGGGCTCCTGCAGCGCGGGCAGCTCGACTCACAGCGTCAGACAGGGACAGGTGTGGTCCTTCACACTGGGTTGTCTAAGGACGGAAACACTTCTGTGACTCTCCTGAAAACAATCTAGGGCTGCAACAACAAATCGATAAAATCGATAAAATTTGATTACTAAAAAAGTTGGCAACGAATTTAATTATCGATTCGTTGTGTCGCGCAACTATTACGCCACCTAGTAGCGGAGATAAAAAAAAAAATTGAGTTGAGCGCAGAGAGGATCAGAGGATCAGCGCGGAGCGGAGCTCCGGAGCAGCGCGGAGCGAAAGAAAAGAAAAAAGAGCAGAGTGGGGGTAGAGGACATGCGGAGAAAGACTGGAGAGACCCGTAACGTTGTTCTGAAACACTCGGCGGAGGCAGAGAAATCAGTACGACCTAAGTCCTCCAAGGTGTGGGAGCATTTCACACTAAATAAATCAAAAACGTGTTAATTGCAAAAGCGACCCGGCATGGCAGGGGTGCACCACGGTGATGAGTCAGCACCTAAAACGTAAACATGTTGGAGTCCTTGATGAGGAGGAAGGGAGTTCAACAGCAGGGTAAAGTCACTACACTATCCTACTTCTGTTCCGTTCTGAAGTGAGGAACGTACCGTCCCTCCAGTAGCTCTTCTGGTGCTGCCGTTTACTCGTTATCCAGCTGACTAGCATGACAAGCTAGCGTTAGCTCGGTAATAACCGTAATAAAGCAGGGGTGGTATAATTTGCAAGACTAAAGACATGGTTTTATTCACTCGCCTTTTTTGGCCCATTAATTTTTCAATCTGTTGTCATGTATATATTATGTGCTTTGTCCCATATCAGTTATTGTTGACAAATATATTAGTGTGTGGTGTATAAATGAACTTAACTTGCACTTACTACAATGATGGTAATAATTTAATGAATAAGTGTGTGTGTGTGTGTGTGTGTGTGTGTGTGTGTGTGTGTGTGTGTGTGTGTGTGTGTGTGTGTCTGTCTGTCTGTCTGTCTGTATCTGCTATTTGGGTTACTTACCTTTACACAACTATTAACTAAAACAACAAGTATGTATGTATGTATTGAGTTGATGTAAAGTAATGCTTTTTTTTTTTATCCGATTAATCGAAAAAAGAATCGACAGATTAATCGATTATTAAAATAATCGTTAGTTGCAGCCCTAAAACAAACACTCTTAACGGGAGCCTATTTTCCCATGCATTGGTGTCTAATGGCATACTAACAGTTAAACTGTGCCTGAACACGTTTGACCCTATTGTCTCATTCGTTTGACTAGTGTGATTGCTCCGTACTGTGCCCGGGCATGGAGTCTGGTGGGTTTGGTGATGGGGATTTCGGGGCTGTTTCATGTTAAACTAAAAGGACCTTACTCTTTAACTAAAAGCTCTATCTCTGTAGGGATCCTTTCCATAATGTTGTCAGACACAGACATAATAATCTGAGTCTGTCAGTGGCCAAAGCAGCACTTCAAGTGGATGGAAATTGAAGGTGCGCAATTGTCCATTAACTTTGCATTGCAGCTTGTTTCACCACTATCTTGCTCAATACTGGACCAATTCCAAAGAAGGTTCCCATCAGTCACTTAGGGCGCCTTCACACCTGCTTCGTTTAGTGCGGTTGAATCACACTAGAGTTGGTTTGGACGTTTGGGCAGATGAGCATGCAGCAACTGTGTACTCCACAAGTCTGAGCTAATGTCTCCTGTAGTTAGCTGTGCTTTGCAATCTGAGATGCAGCAGAGCAGCAAACTGTTGTAGCCTACACACAAATAGACTGAATACAAACTACAGGTGTGAAAACACCCTAAGACACAATACTTTTGGAAAACAGGTTGAAAAAATACAAAGTTCCCTTTAAATAGTAACCTTTGGCATCTCTGCTTGTCCAGGACAGAGATATCGTCACAATGTGTTACAGCAACAACTCTGTTCTATTGCTATTGTCAACAAGTCGCCTTATTTCTTCAGAGGTTTGAACAGAGCTCAAACCTGACAATGAGGACGAAACAAGGCTGGCAGTTTCTCACGGTCTAGTGCTCAGTGAGACACTGATGACGTGCACGGCTCACCTTCCTCCTCTTGGCGGGCATCCCGTGCAGGTAGCCGTCAGACAGCGGCGGCTGGTTTCTGATCTTCCTCTGAGACAGCATGTCGTGTCTGATGATGGGAACCCATTCCTGACCAAGACATTACACAGTCATAATCCAACAAACTGATGATCACGTTGCTCAAATATGCCAGTGATTTACAGTGTAGGCATGACAAGGCATGTTTATTTCTATGGCACTTTTTAACATCAAAGCAATAGAGCTCAACAGTGAGCACCCACTTTTGAAATGGTTCTGGTTCCGGAAGTGATTTTCCCTATTCAATATCTCTATTTCGTTCCATTTGGTTTCATTATATGAAGAGTTTTAAGCCTGGAACCAAGTCAACCAGCTACAAGATGACTCATGAGCATCATAAAACATTTGATTCGGTGCAAAAGAACATTTAGAAAAACTGCAAGAAAGTCAAAAGGTAAAGACTCTGTACAGAAACGATCACAGACTTCAGTGGTAGCAGCTCGATATAGCTGTTCACGGGTTCGCAGGTGGCGAAAATATTTCTATGGTAACAGTGAGCTCCACCAATCAGAGACGTCACTGTTACGCTTGTGACAAGTGGCTCTGATGATGCGTGTTCTCTGGCAGCATCATTTCCAGGCTTCCCATTCTGGGAGCATCACGGCAACTTTGAGAAGCTGAAAGTTGAGTTGCCCGCGCCTCATTTGCATGAAGTCCAGACTACTTTAAGCAAATCAAAAGGCGTCCAGCTCCACTCGCCGCCTCTCATAAACTCACGAAAAACTTTTTAAGTGACCGTTGTCGATATAAAATGAAGACAGATTCAACAGCTGCAGATTATTTCTCACACAAAATGTTTTCAGAAACACATTTCACATTTTCGTAAAAATTCTTTCCACACGAGCCGCCATGTTGGTTGGTTTTGAAATCATGGAGCGAATCAAGGGCGTCCAGCTCGACTTGCCACCTCTCAAAAACTCTAAAATGAAGACAGATTAAGCAGCTGCATAGCCTATTTCTCGCATAAAATGTTTTGAGAAACGCATTTCGGTAAACTATTTTCGTATAATAAAGTTTACAAATGAGCCGCCACGTTGG
>CM046800.1:36253397-36353397 GCA_025617405.1 Perca schrenkii | reverse complement strand
AGTTGTAGTTTAAAACTTCTAAGGGTTTTATTCGGGCTCCAGTCCATACATGCAGATAATGAATACAGGCACGCAGAACTGAAGGCTCGGTTAGCAACGATTAGCTCTGATTAGCGGTTAGTTCCAGTTAGCGGTTAGCTCCGTTATAAAGATATGGAGTGGAGGAGACTGCTGCGGAAAGGGGTAACAACCAGACTGATAAATGACATTCGGGGAGCTTTCACAGCAGTGTGGACACGTTGTTTCAATGGTTTTATTAGTACAGTTAATCCCACGGCAACAAATGCTACTACTAACGTAACGATAGCCGCTCTGAGCAAGTGCAGCGTCGTTGACGCTGTCATGCACACGGCACGCAACTCCATGAGGGGAGGGAGGGGCTGGAGGCAGCTCCTCTCTGTGCGCAGTAAAAGAAAATACACCTATGTATATATTTTTACTTATTTAGCTGTCTAGTAAAGTTCAAAGACAGTGTTTAAGTGCAATCCACATGTTTACATATGTCTATGTAAATAATAATTAAATCTAAATACTACTAAGTGTGGTAAAGCCACATTTGTTTTTATATTTCTGACTTTCATATGAATGTTTACACCAGGCTTGGTCAGTGCTCAATATACTACTGTGATTGAAGTAGTTAAAAAAAAGATGTCAGTCATATAAATTCATGCATCACCTAATTTCATCATCACATACAGACCTGGCCTCCAGGAAAGAACAGTTTGTTTAATCTATCTAATCTTGTGTTGTTCATACTATACAATGATTTATTGCTAGTTTTTGTTGAATAATACAGAAGACAAAGAGCTTAAAAAATAAATGCATATCGAATTGGAATCGCAATATTTTTGAAAAAATCCCAATTAGATTTTCAAAAATCGTTCAGCCCTAATGCTGTGGTTAGAAATGATGTCTACTAACAATGCGGTGGTTGATGACTGCAGTCAGAGATCTCTGTTCTCCACCGAGGCAGTACAGGTTCAGAGCCAGACACTCAAACAGGCCCTGAGTGCACAGCAACAGGAGACGGGGGCCAAAGGTGTGATCTGCATTAAGAAAAACCCAAGACAGAGAACCACTCACACCCTCTTCATTTTCACATCGCAGGTATCCTGTTAGGAGCTGCAGGAGAGGCTGTTCAGACAGGAAAATGTATAGCAGAAGAGATGATATGGAGCGTTTAATGTCAATTATATTATTGACAAAAATGTATTAATTTTACTGAGAACAAGCTGTCTGCAGAACTCGCTCTGCAACCAACAACACTGTATGCAGTAATCAAACTCTGCTTTTACAGCACCTCAGATAATCAATCAATTTATTTGCCACATGAAATCATAGGAAATACAATTCCAGTGAAATGTAATCCTGTCACTTCCTTTAATTTCTGCATTAAAACTAATTTATTTTTTTGGGGAGGGGGTGTATAGACAGCCAGGCAGGAAGTGAAACAGTGAGAGCATCCAGTTAATTTACCAAAATACACCACCCAACATTGTATACGTCTCCTCTACAACACCACGGATGACAAGAGATTCATCTTGGAGGTGGAAAAACATAATACAACACCACAGATCCTTTTTACGGACAACTCCAGAAAAGAGAAGGAATGGAGTTTAGTTAGAGGAGTGCTTGGAGTGGAAGGTAGATACTAACTAAATAAACAAGAGATTGTTCTTTCAAGTAGCCTACTTGTAGAGACAATAAATCTGCGAGTCGGGCAGGCAAGACGCGCCGCTTCTGGGAAATGAAGCTGCCTTCAAGTGCGGTCAGAAATGTTGAGATCTATAAACAACCTCACCGAATAATTGTAAATTAGAACAGCAAGCAGTTATGACGGGGTCCAAGCCTTCAAACGATTCCCTCCCAACGACCCACGGCTTCTGCGAAAGTCAAACCCAAAGCAGCAGGGCAAACGTCAGGAAAAATCACTATGTGGGAGCTGCAAGGTCTGTGGTAAATTGAAAAACTTCCCATTTACATTCATTTAATACATCCATTCTATAAAGTCCACACACTACACTGAGGGGTTAAAGAACACAAACGGGCCATTGACACTCCCACCGCCCCGAACCCTGCAGCGAATCGCAGGATCAGATGTTCTAGTGTGAATGGGCCCTAACTCTGGTGTTGGGTGATCAGCCACTCACTTCCCCTCTGACTGAACTTACCATTGTGGTGCAGAATATGTGAGGCAATCTGTGTGAGCTGCTGTCTGAGGAAGGATAGGTTGGTCTGAATGATATCCACTCCCTCTTGCACTGTCACTGTGGCCTAGACACAAATCGCACACAACTGACTTATTATCCATCACTACACACAGCACAGTACATTAAATGGACTGCAGCGGTCCGCATGAGGTCTGTGTGTTAAGAGGTTGTCCTTACAAAGCTCTCAGCGATGTACTCTTCCAGGCCATCGATTAGCTCCTCAGCTGCTGTCTGCAGAGAGGACAATGTGTCAAAGTCTTGACTGTGAAAAATCCAATGAACAAATCAACAGATCCAAACCGTACACAACACCGTCAACATCAGAACTGAGAAACCAGGCATGTGTGTGGACAGTTAGCAAACAGGTGTCACATCAGGGTGCCATGAAACAGGATGAAATACTGGACATAAAAACTTGACAATAACTAATAAGTTTGCCAAAAGCTAATTAAATAAGTATGTTTTCTTGTGTCCCGACCAATGTTATAAAGCAGTATTCCTCAGAGTGGTCAACAGACCCCTGCTGGTCCGTGAGTAGATTTGGTAAAATATTATGTTTGGAATTTAAAAATTAAAAACAGTATCTCACAGCACAAACGTTCCTATGTTCCTATTGGTTGCCAGGCTGAGGTGGGTGTGGCTTACCTGCATTACCACAGCTGCTGTGTTGTTTTTTTTAGATAATTTCTCTTACTTTTATTAGACAGTGACAGTGGATAGACATGAAAGGGGGAGATAGATGGGATGGGGAATGACACGCAGCAAAGGGCAGCAGGTCAGATTCAAACCCGCGCCTCTGCAAATGACTCAGCCAACATGGGGCGAACGTTCTTACTGGGTGAGCTAGAGGCCACCCCACAGCTGCAGTGTTTACAAAAGCGGAAGCTGAGGAGACTGGGAGAACAGTCGAGGAAGAAGGCGTGTTTCTGAATGTCGTTAATGTTAATGTCCACGTCTTAAATGTCTACAAATGAACGATCTGTAGCATTGACTCGAGGCTGATCAGCGCCAGACCGAGGACTGAGCTGGTCGAAAGACGGAGTGAAGTGGCAGCGGAGCCAAGGCACAGGTAGGCCCATGCACTTAACCTGTAGCCTGGCAAACCGAGTGTTTAGCTCTGTATATTCAAATGCACGGGCAGCCAGCTTTGGAAGCCCCTAGACACATAACGATAACATCAAGTTTCCCCAGAGTTGTGGTAATACCGTGACAACAGTGTTTCTCAAACTGTCTGCCAGCAACTCCAAAGACTATATAGCGAGTGAGGAGCACATATGTGTTGTTTTTAATATTATCACAATATATAAATATAAAATCATAATATGAAATGGCTGTTTTTTCTGTGTTGTCAGACTTCTGCAATGAAGCCGACCGTTTTGTGACAATGCTGCCTCCAATTTACATCACAAATAATCAATGTGACATTTTAACGGAAATACAGAGGAATAAAGTTTACAGTTACTATCAACTGACGAGATGGATTGATAGCTTCCCTGATGTCTCAGCATAAGCAGCACCATTCCTCCTCTTTAAGTTGGTAACAGAGATAATAAGTAAGCTATTTGGCTTTAAATTTGGCTCCAATTTGTAATATACTGTTGATAGGCCTATTGTTTTGGGGAATATTTTGGCAGTTAGGTGGTCCGTGAGTTTTTGTTTTATTGGGTAAATGGTCCTTGGTTGGAAAAAGTTTAAGAAACACTATATATAGTATCATGAACAATCAAGCGACACTCTCTACAATACTTACAGCTATATTGGCATCAGTGGGCTCTCTGCCCTGCAGGTAGTGTTCGGTGAAGAAATCCGTGAGCTGGGGCTGAATGTGGCTCAGAGGCTGGGCATTCCCATGAAGCAGCAGCACCATGTCCACCATAGAGAGACTCCGACACAGCAGGGACAGCAGCTCGCCAAAGAATCCTGCTGGGATGAGAGACAGTTATCAGTATATCAACAACTATCATGGGAAATGGTCTACTGGTAAACTTCATTAAGAATTAATTCTGAGAACGTGTTAGGATGCTGATAGATTTTCAATGTTTTGGACTGAACAGATTGGTGTTGACTAAAAGCTGCAGTTACATTCATTCTCCGGTTTTGTGACTCCAACGCATTTTCATATACGGGTTTGTATGATATTTTACGAAAACTTATGCACAACAATATCTTAAGATATCCTACGAAATTAGGCGACCACCGGGCAGTCACTTGACGACTGGTCAGATTACAGTTAAGTTTAGCCAATGGGGGCCATTGCAGTTGGGTTTAGCTGACAAAAGGTGACTGTCATACACAGTTAGGTTAAGGCACCAAAAGACTTGTTAAGATTAGAAAAAAAGATTGTGGTTTGGGTTAAATACCGGTCCCCCTAAGTAGTAGTCCTGAGACACGAACACCCTATTCCTGGGTGAAAGTCTTGTGGTATCCCCTTAACTTTTTCTGGGACACAAACTCCGCTCCCCTAGCTTGAAAGCCCTGTGTTTTAGGAGCCAAACATCCACCCAGACCTCCTCCCTACTAGACGAGAGCACTCTTCTAAAGCGGCAGTCAATGTGCTGCTGACAGTAACAAATACGTGGAATACATACATTCAGTGCAGTGCTTTACTGTACGAATGCTTCATGAGAACAACCTGGTGACTCACCCACAGCATCCCCAGAGCCAGGAGTGAACAGGTTGCTGCTCTGGGACAGTCTCTGGATGAACTGGGCGATGCTTTCTCCACTGCCCTGCTGTGCCCCCAGAGAGCTCATCATGGTGGACAGCACTCCCTGCACAATGCCGGTGAACAGCTCCGGGCTCAAGGAGTCTCCGCTGGCACCGCTGCCGGCCTGGGGTGGGGCAGTAGCAGTGGGCTGAGGGGGGATTGGGGCACCAGGACCACTGGCAGGGGGCTGGGCAAAAACAACAAAGAACAAAACACATTTAAATCCACAAACTCAACAAGGTAATGGCTCTGTTCAGCTGCAAACAAACCTGCACGAATCAAGACTATTTTTTAAGCACCGGTGTGAAGTCTGACATGCCCTGGAAGAAGCCGGGCACCCCTGGCAGTGTCACAGTGATGGAGGGAGCTGGTCCAGATCCTTCTGCTCCTCCCAGTAGAGAGCCCAGGAACTGGGCCAGATTACCCTCAGGACTGCCCTCTGCTGGCTGGCCTACGGAGGTTGTACGGATGAAAAAAATCAACCTGTCAATGCTCTCTGGTGGACAGACTGTGATGGAGAAGCAGTTTCTAAATAATGTCAAACCTGGTATGACAATTCTGTAGAGAAATGTCTTGTAACCTACTGGTCGAAGTATATCTGCAATAAGTTAATATAGACCTCGCCAATTTATCGGTCTAGCTCTAAAAATCAGTAGTTTGACATTTGATTTGCTGTAAAAGTTAGGGGATTATTTTGTGGTAATGCAGAACAGATATTACAAAATCAATCTGCACTTTACATGTGCATTTCCACACAACTACAGTATAATGGAACAGACAACAACAATAAGTCAATGTCACGGTGATGGATTTGAGCTCGTTAGCCACTTACCTGGCTGGCCCGGCATCAGGAGCTGTCCGACCAGACCGCTGATCATCTGGGTGAGAGAAGAGGGGGCTGTGCCCTGCTCACAGAGAATAACAAGCAGCTGCACACTCATTGCACAATGCTTTATTCATCTGTATTATACTATACACTGTAGGACATAGCTAGAGCTGCAACAATTAGTTGATTAGTAGATCGATTGAAGATTTATTGACAACTTAGTTCTTCTGAGTCATTTATTAAAGGCTAAATTTGTTTTGTTTTTTCAACCTGGACCCTATTTTCCCATGTTTTTGTGTCTAAGTGACTGATGGGAACAACAATCTTTGAGACTGGTCCAGTATTAAGTAAGAAACAAGTTGCAATGCAACATTAATGGGCAATGCACATTATTCTAAGTGTCTGACAACATTATGGAAAAAGAATCGTACAGCTGGAACGATTCGTCGATGAATCGATTACGTAAATGCATCGACAAATAATTTGCGTTGACGTGTCACACGTAGAAATCTAAAAATAACATGGCTGCCTCCAGCAACAGCGGAAGTATGGATTCCTTGCGAGTTCAACAACATGTTGAGAAAAAGGCTCGCACACGGTCTTCTAAAGTGTGGTAGTATTTTACTCTTAATGCCAACAACAACGTGGTAGTCTGTAGACTTTGTAAAATGATCCCTGCGTCAGGATAACAGCAGCAAAACACCCTAAGTTCTGCTCACCTATGCCTCTCCAGCTTCTCCTGTAGCTCACCGTATACAGTATGTCCTGCACTGACTTGAGTGGGGGGTAAACTGGGCTAAATCGTGTCTTCCCCCATCTGTAGCACTGGCTTCGATTATTGCGCAACCAAGCCAGATTGTTTCAGATATCTCACCAGTCCTTTAGGACAAGAGTTTATTCATTATTTTACCTACTACTGTTAAAAAAAGCAAAGACAGGCTACTGTTTTTGCACTTGCTCGGTTTACTTTAAGTTTTTATTTTTGTATTCTTCCTGAAAGTGACTTTATTTTGTGGTTGGATTGATAGCCTACATCTGGCTTCAGGTTTTACTACAAATTCATTTTACTTACAAAACAATTTGAATAAATAGAGATTTGAACCTTATTGAAATTTGCTTTGTGTAAATTGTTAACAATTGAGCAATGGGAAAATAATCACCAATTGAAAAATTAATAGTTAGATTAGTCAAAAAATGTATCATTAGATTAGTCGACCAATCAAAAAAATAATCGTTAGATTACTTGTTTAAAAAACAATCGTTTGGGACAGCCCTAGTTAACTTCATTTAAACTGTATGTTTTTTAGGTTTGTTTTTTTATGTTATCTGTTGATGGTTGGAGCAGGCGATGCAAGAACATTTTCTGTGTGAACAGAAGATAAAGTTTTATCTTATCTTATGTGGCGTTTTCTTTTGCGGGGTGCAAAAACAAGTTCCTTCCCAAGACTATTTTGCCGAGCCACCATTGCTGCGTCTGGAGCTTAGATGATTATGATTGGTTTACAGAACTGCAAACAACCCGAAGGACTTTTTTCTTCTATCCTAGAATGTATGTGTGGAGGTGCTAGACCTTACTCCACAGCGCTGTGGGGATAGATCTGAAAAATGCGAGACCACTTAGACAACAATGCATGAGAAAATAGGGTCCAGGTTGAAAAAAAACTAAATGACCCTTCAACATCTTAACACGATAGTAGATTTAATATCTTTGCGTTTTGGACTGTTGCTTGGACAAAAAATATGACATTACCATGGACTCTAGGAAATTTGGGCTCTAGCCATTTCTAACTGTTTTCTGATGTTCCATCAACCAAACAATTAATCAAATAATCCAATATGAAAATCTTTGGTTGTAGCCCTAGACGTTGCTAAGTCTCCACTACCCATCCACTTTGTGTTGGTGTTACCTGTCCTGGCTGCTGAGCAGCTGTGGGGACTGTGGCCCTCAGGTTGATGGTGGTTCCCCTGGTTCCCACAGGCTGAGGAATGCTGGGGGAGAAGGAGGGTCTGGTGATGACAACCCTTGCCCCCTGAGCAGGGTGGGGGGGTTGTGCTGGGTGGCCTGCTGAAGCTGCAGCGGCCATGGCAGCAGCTTGCTGGGAGATCTGCTGCACAATGGCCTGCATGAACTCAGGGGGCAGTCCTGAATACAGAGAGAGGTTTGTCCTGAAAAGCAGGTCTTTGAGAGTGTCCACATAAAGTTCTTATGGCCCAAAGTGTCCAAAAAAATGAATTACTGCAACTACAAGGAACTAGCAGCTATTACCATAGCAACAAACTACGGGATCACAGAGCAGGACTCACCAGGCTGTCCAGTCCCTGTGTTGTTTGGCTGTCCTGGCACCTGAGACCCAGCAGCTGCCTCACCTGTTCAACACGAGAAGAAATTCATTAGTCAGTGGCAGTTCTAAGGGGGGGGGGCAGTGCTCCCGTAATATTAAGCTTGCCCCCCCCTATCTGCCAACATTACTGTCTTTAAAAGGCTGTGGCGGGCTCCATCTTAAACCAGACTATCTAGAGAATGCTAGCTAAATAGTCTAGATGAAAACAGTCCACGCGCACCCCCCGGCTTTTTTTATGCCACCTGATTTTTTTAAATCCTTAATGTGTCTATTTTCAGAATCTGCCAGGTACCAAGCTGAAATAATGTCCCAAAGGCTTCATTTTTAACCCTTTGCTGCACCCGACCGGAACCCGAAAAATCAAAAAAATTATATAGAAAGTGGCATAACATTTGAAGTAAACAACATACAGAGACAAATGAACACATTTTCCCATACAATTCTGACCCCAGGAATTTAATGGGATGGTTATTTTTAACATTTGACAACATATTGACCCTATTTCTGGACAAAAATAGCAAAAAATGGCCAAAGATGTGTAGAGGATCAACTATTTTTTCGTTTTCTCAAGCGCATAGGGTGATATATTTTCACACCCTGTTATTTCTTTATCATTCAAGTGTCTATTTTAAGATTAAATTGGGTACCAAGCTGAAATAATGTCCAAAATGCTTTATTTTTAACCTTTGCACCAAACCTGAAAAATCTAAATATGATATAAAGTGGCATAACGTTTGATGTAAACAACTTACAGAGACAAATGGACACATTTTTCTATACAATTCTGGCCCAGGGAAATTGTTATTTGTTATAATATACAACATCTATGGTCAAAAAACGAAAAAAAAAAGCTAATTTGACAATGTTTTTATTATACTAATAGCAGCCTGAAATGGGGTTTATTTTAACCTTTTACTGCACCTATCCCGAACCTGAAGAAATTGAAAATTGCTTTACTTTTGAAGTAAACAAAGCAAATTAACTTAAAAAAAAATGAAAATTACAAAATAAATTAAAAAAAGATCCAAAAAGTTGACTAAGCATCAACTGCCAGTTTTGGAAAGTTGGGGCTTTGCATTTGGCAGTTGGTGGCCGTCGATTGCAGTGTTGTCGATTGGTACCTGCAGATCGCCATCTCCCACTGTTCTCTGTTTTTGAAAAATTTCAGTAAGTAATTAAAACTATAATCAATATTATATTTATATATACACACACACCTTTGTAGTCATAACTTAAAGTAATATTTCAACAGTTTTTACTATAATCATAGGCTTTCGGAAATCAAAACTGTATTCTTAACTAGCAGTGTTGGTAGCTTAGTTGGTCACTAGCTAAAGTTTTAGTTTTATTTTCAGGCTCAATACTTCATACATACTTACAATGGGGAAAATTTAAACATTATAAAACTGCTATAAAACCTTTACAGGGAAAATAGATTGTTTACAAGTGTCAAAGGCTTCTAAATCTGGTGAATCATCATCATTGAAAAAGGACTCTCTGCGCCATGTGAAATCTCTGTCAATTCAATCTGAAGGAGCTCCAAGAAGGTATTCATTCTTTTTTCCCAATCAGTGCATTTTCTGTGAAAAAAGCAAAATCCAAGTTCAAGGGCAAAACTGAAGAGTTTACAAAGTTTCAGAGTTGGAAACACAAGGAATTAGCCTGTAAAGTTATTGAACCTAGGGCACAGGAATTAAAGAAAGAGGCTCTTTATCGCAAGGTGCAGGGCAAGGACCATTTTTGCAATGGAAGCCAAGTTTCAGCAGACAACACTGACAGCCTGCAGGCCCAGAAGATAGCAGCACTTGTCGTATTGTGTGGTAAAGGATTACATTCTTAGGAATGTGATTGAATGCAAAGAGGTTGTCCAGCTAAGATCTTTTATTTTTATTTATTTTTATTTAACCTTTATTTATCCAGGTAAACTGTTAGAGAACAACTTCTCATTTACAAACATGACCTGGCCAAGAGGCTACAGAAATAAAGGGTAACATACTCTACAACTATACATATACTTGTCATACATATAACACATAGAACAAGCAATAAAAAAATAGAAAGCAAAAAGAAAAAATAAAATAAAATGCTTAAAGGTCCAATATGTAATATTTGTACTGTAATAAATCCAAAAATGACACCAATGCCTCATCAGATATTAAGGAAACATGTTAAACTGAAATACTATCTTTTCTGACAACAATGCTAATTTCAGTATTTTTCTTTTTGAAATTTACATTCCGTGACGGAATTTATGTTTAGGTTTTGATCTGTGTGTTGGTATCAACGGCCCAGTTTGACAGCCAGGCCGGGTTGCCAGATATACCTGTAAAAACGTAAACCCAGCGCGCTACAGCTGTAACGGTAGTACAGCCATGAAAGCAGCAAACAAACGAACAGGATCAACGGAGATAGATTCTACCTGACGTAAAAAAAAGAAAACAGCATTTTTCTAACAGTTGCGTGACCAGAGACGTAACAACCCCCTGGTAAATATTGGAGTTGTATTTGAAAGATGGAGACAGCTTAGAGCCCAAAAGGACGCAGAGTTGGCTTATTTTCTCCTGAACCGGTAAGCATTAGCTTCAGGCTAATTTATCACAGCTACTAGGGGCATTTTTTTGTCATTTCAACATTTGTGTACTCACATTGAATTATATAGCTAGAATAACCGAGTTGGTTACTCGCAAAAACAATTGAGACATAGCCAGTAAAGTGATCCCAACTGGTCCTGGCTAACGCCGCCATGCTAACCCTGTTAACTGCTAACGTTACCGGAGAACCAGGCAAGCGAAGCGGGCCACGGCTGTTTTGTCTTTTTAAATGAAAGGCCAAAGCGTATACATGCAATAGCGCAGTGATCACTTATTTGACTGAAAACTCCAGCTTTATAATTAAATGGGTTGTTAGTCAAAAGGAGGTCAATCAAAGTGGATGATGAGGTAGATTTAGGGTTAGGTCTAGTGGGCTCAGTTATAATCTGAGTAAGATCCATTAGCAACTTGTAAATGAAGACATTGGAAAATCAAGGTTTTCCTAATCCTGAATACCGCAGTGAGAAATCGGCAAGACGGTTACAAGGAGACAAAGACATCTTGTGTAATCGAATAGACCAGCCTCTGTGTCTTCTCGCACTTTTCGCCATTAAATGTTCCAGTCACCACTGAGCTCAGAAATTGTACAAGATGCTCTGGAAGAAGCACGTCCATCTTCATAGCATCTAGCACCTGTGCTGTCGGAGGCCATGGTAGCTCCTTTGAACTCGTTGAATGCCTTTATAATGTGAGAATGGAGGGTGAGTGCTGCTTCTTGAAGTTGGTCAGCTGTTCCATGATTGTACGCACATCCAACTGCTTCATATACAGTAATGCTAGATCTGTATATGAGGTTCGACTCAATACACCCACGGTGTTGCACCTTGAAGAATGTGAGTTCATGAGAGATGTCTTTGTCTCCTTGTAACCGTCTTGCCAATTTCTCACTGCGGTATTCAGGATTAGGAAAACCTTGATTTTCCAATGTCTTCATTTGCAAGTTGCACATGGATCTTAGCTGGACAACCTCTTTGCATTCAATCATATTCCTAAGAATGTAATCGTTTACCACATACGACTTGTTATGTGCTGCTATCTTCTGGGCCTGCAGGCTGTCAATGTTGTCTGCTGCCTTTTCTGCCCTCTCCCTTCCACGCATTGGGTTTGGTACTCTGTGTTGAAGTTGTTTCTGCATGATGGATGATACTTGGCTTCCATTGCAAAAATGGTCCTTGCCCTGCACCTTGCGATAAAGAGCCTCTTTCTTTAATTCCTGTGCCCTAGGTTCAATAACTTTACAGGCTAATTCCTTGTGTTTCCAACTCTGAAACTTTGTAAACTCTTCAGTTTTGCCCTTGAACTTGGATTTTGCTTTTTTCACAGAAAATGCACTGATTGGGAAAAAAGAATGAATACCTTCTTTGAGCTCCTTCAGATTGAATTGACAGAGATTTCACATGGCGCAGAGAGTCCTTTTTCAATGATGATGATTCACCAGATTAAGAAGCCTTTGACACTTGTAAACAATCTATTTTCCCTGTAAAGGTTTTATAGCAGTTTTATAATGTTTAAATTTTCCCCATTGTAAGTATGTATGAAGTATTGAGCCTGAAAATAAAACTAAAACTTTAGCTAGTGACCAACTAAGCTACCAACACTGCTAGTTAAGAATACAGTTTTGATTTCCAAAAGCCTATGATTATAGTAAAAACTGTTGAAATATTACTTTAAGTTATGACTACAAAGGTGTGTGTGAATATATAAATATAATATTGATTATAGTTTTAGTTACTTACTGAAATTTTTCAAAAACAGAGAACAGTGGGAGATGGCGATCTGCAGGTACCAATCGACAACACTGCAATCGACGGCCACCAACTGCCAAATGCAAAGCCCCAACTTTCCAAAACTGGCAGTTGATGCTTAGTCAACTTTTTAAACTTTGTTTACTTCAAAAGTAAAGCAATTTTCAATTTCTTCAGGTTCGGGATAGGTGCAGTAAAAGGTTAAAATAAACCCCATTTCAGGCTGCTATTAGTATAATAAAAACATTGTCAAATTAGCTTTTTTTTGCGGTTTTTGACCATAGATGGTCAAGATGTTGTATATTATAACAAATAACAATTTCCCTGGGCCAGAATTGTATAGAAAAATGTGTCCATTTGTCTCTGCAAGTTGTTTACATCAAACGTTATGCCACTTTATATCATATTTAGATTTTTCAGGTTTGGTGCAAAGGTTAAAAATAAAGCATTTTGGACATTATTTCAGCTTGGTACCCAATTTAATCTTAAAATAGACACTTGAATGATAAAGAAATAACAGGGTGTGAAAATATATCACCATATGCACTTGAGAAAACGAAAAAAATAGTTGATCCTCTACACATCTTTGGCCATTTTTTGCTATTTTTTGTCCAGAAATAGGGTCAATATGTTGTCAAATGTTAAAAATAACCATCCCATTAAATTCCTGGGGTCAGAATTGTATGGGAAAATATGTTCATTTGTCTCTGTATGTTGTTTACTTCAAATGTTATGCCACTTTCTATATCATTTTTGGATTTTTCGGGTTCCGGTCGGGTGCAGCAAAGGGTTAAAAATGAAGCCTTTGGGACATTATTTCAGCTTGGTACCTGGCAGATTCTGAAAATAGACACATTAAGGATTTAAAAAAATCAGGTGGCATAAAAAAGCCGGGGGGTGCACGTGGACCCCTGTTTCCATCTAGACTAAAATAATGCTCCAAAGTTAGGCTAGATTTTGGTGAGCAAAAAACTGGCGTAGCCATTTTCAAAGGGGTTCCTTGACCTCTCACCTAAGACATCTGAATAAAAACTGGTTCTTTGGGTACCTTCTAGTCTTCCCTTTACAGAAAAGCCCACTTATTGTTACTCCCATGCATTTTGTGGCAAAAACCATGCAGTTTTACCATGCAGTGTTACTTTAGCCTATTCTAAAATGCTGTATTTAAAGATTTCTGCATACTGAGGTCCCTAAACACTCTTGAATTGCATAAATTGGGTCTGACTAGGAAAGCTGAACCTCCTATGGATGCAATAAGCCCCCTGTTTTTTTTTTTGTTTTTTTTACGTGTGATGATGTTAGTCCCCACAGTAGTGATTTTACAGCAATGAGACCATTTTTTTTTTTTTTTTTAAACTTGACCTCACTGTTTAAAATGAGCTGCCGGACCAGAGGTTACTTAATATTTTCCATGTCAGCACACACACCATCAATGTTCATCTGCATCATGATGACAGGCTCCATGGTCTGGTGGGTGATCCGGATGACTCGGGGTCCTCCCTGTCCTTGGTGATGACTGGTCCCATGTGACTGAAGAGGAGGAGCCTGGCCTGTAGCCTGCTGATCTGACGGCTCATGTCCTTCTGCTGCCTGTCTCCCGTTAGAAGTCATGGTCACTGTTGTCCCTAAGTTTATCTGGAAGACAAAGATGTATTTACGTCAAGGTCCAGTACCAACTAATGTATACAACAGCCACAATGTTAAAGGCAGGGTTGGTAATGTTGAAAAGCTAGACAGGTTTGAAAGTAGTATCTCCTCGTGGCTCCGTCTAACCCCTCCCCCTGTAAGACCCGTTCTGACGATAGAGATTTATAAAGACTTAGTGCGACTTTTGGATGTTCATTGACTCGCAGTTTTCCTTGGATCAGGGTGGCAAATAAATCATGGTTGCAGCTGCCGCCATTGTCCTGCTCTGCTACGCCCTGCTATGCCCTACAACGCCCTGCTATGCCCTACAACGCCCTGCTATGCCTTGCTGCGTCCTGCTATGCCCTACAACACCCTGCTATGCCCTACAACGCCCTGCTATGCCCTACAACGCCCTGCTATGCCCTGCTGCGTCCTGCTATGCCCTACAATGCCCTGCTATGCCCTACAACGCCCTGCTGCGTCCTGCTATGCCCTACAATGCCCTGCTATGCCCTACAATGCCCTGCTATGCCCTACAACGCCCTGCTATGCCCTGCTGCGTCCTGCTATGCCCTACAATGCCCTGCTACGCCCTGCTATTCCCTACAACGCCCTGCTATGCCCTGCAACGCCCTGCTATGCCCTGCAATGCCCTAAAACGCCCTGCTATGCCCTGCAATGCCCTACAACGCCCTGCTATGCCCTGCAACGCCCTGCTATGCCCTGCAATGCCCTGCTATGCCCTACAACGCCCTGCTATGCCCTGAAACGCCCTGCTATGCCCTACAACGCCCTGCTATGCCCTGCTACGCCCTGCTATGCCCTACAACGCCCTGCTACGCCCTGCTATGCCGTGCAACTCCCTGCTATGCCCTGCAATGCCCTGCTACGCCCTGCTATGCCCTACAACGCCCTGCTATGCCCTGCTAAGCCCTGAACTGATACAACTATTATTTCTAGTCATAGTTCCATCTTTATTGTTACTATATATGCCATTGTTCATCACACCCCCAACCGGCATCGGCAGACACGCACCCACCAAGAGCCTGGGTCTGTTCGAGTTTTCTGCCTAAAAGGATGTTTTTCCTCGCCACTGTCGCACTAAATGCTTGCTCTTGGGGGAATTATAATTGTTGGGTCTTTGTAAATTATAGAGTGGGATCTGTAAAGTGTCCGGAGATAACTCTTGTTATGATTTGATACTATAAATAAAATTGACAATTTACAGATGAAAAAGGTGTTTTAGATTATTTTGCCGTTATACGAACATGTTGAATATAAAAATCACAAGAGGTAACGTTAATCCTTTTTTTAAGATAAAGTTAAGTGATTGTCCTGATACTGAATTAAGCTAATGCTAGCTTGTGTAAGATAAAGTAGTTTATTTAAGTAATTAGTAATATCTCAGTAAGATGCTGAAAATGATGTTTGTCATGTGTGTGTTATTGAAGCAGCAGCTCCGCGGCTGAACTGCAGTTCCTCGAGTCAATCCCCTTAGACCCCCATGTTAAAAAAATCTAAACTTTACAGCACAATTAAACATGTTTACATAAAATGCAATACAAAAATGGTTTTCAATGTATCGCTCCAATGAAGAGCAGCGGCTTCTGTGGTATCTACGTGTATGTATGTATGTATGTATGTATGCATGCATACATACATGCATACATACATGCATACAAACATACATACTAGACCAACCGGCTAAACCAACGCTAGCCCCATGGCTGCCTCTACACCTGGCGAGTCACCACTCCCACACAAAATCTCCTCATTTTTTAAAAACACAAACAAAGAAATTGCTGACCTCAAGGAAGATGTTCGTCGACTTTCCGAGGACTTAAAGACCAAAGATGCTTTGTTAACCACCTGCATGGACGTGGCTCATGATCAGTCGCTCCGGATCTCATCGCTCTCGGCGGCCTTCCAGGACACTGCGCTATGGGACCCAACCGCCAGTCAACACCTATCTTCTTGCTCGACACCGGTCCCCAAGTGGTTCGCGGACAAAAGAGAGCCTCGAGTAGGACTCCATCGCCTCCTGCCCTCAGCCTCTCCAACCGTTTCATCGCCTTGTCGGAGTCGGAACTAGTAGCGGCCGAAGTGGATCGCCGGGCTCGCCCCGCTTCAAAGCCGACTGATCAGCCGCTGTCACAGAAGAGGACCGCTACCCCACGGCTACAGCTTCTGATGGACGCGGTAGCCAGACGATCCGTTGGCCTACACTGCCTGGACCGACCAAACGACAACGTTCCTCAAAAACAATCTCCCCAACCGAACGCTAAGCAATTGTCCTCTTCTTTTCCTTGTCCATCTGTAACCGACACTGACTGTTTCGCTCCCGTCACCGGCCATCCACAACCCCCCACCCCTCGTACGGCTCTTCCCCACAACCACAGTAATTATCGTGACTCCATCACCAGAGATTTAACGTTTCATAATGCTGTCACACACTGCTTTCCTGGAGCCAAAGTTGCAGACATCCTGGCTAAAGTTGTGGATCTGACACCCTCATTCCCGACCTCTATTATACGCATCGTGGTCCACTGTGGACACAACAACATGTCCTATCAGGAATGCAAACGCACAACGAAAGAGTTTACCACTCTCATTGAGGCTTTAAAAAGCACTGGGAAGTCGGTTTTTATCTCGGGCCCACTTCCATCTCTAGGTCGCGGATTATGCCTTTTTAGCAGGCTACTCTCCCTTAACACCTGGCTCCAGCTTACATGCAGCATTCATAAACTAGGTTTTATTGACAATTTTAATCTGTTTTGGAAACGGCTCCCTGTTCAGCAAGGATGGGATCCATCCCAATACACGCTGAAACCAGGTGCTCCGTGAGAATTTGCACCACGCTTTGCACACTCAGAACTATGATCGACTGTGCTCCTCTGTGCTTGCTCCTTTGGAACAACCACCCGTTCATAATCCCATAACCACGGTGTCTGTTCCCCGACTGAGATCGATTAATTTAAACATAAACAAAAGAGGTGCTATACTCAACAACCTAATTGGAATTAAAACAACCACTGCACGGACAGAACAGAATAGGAAAATCAAATGTGGACTATTACACATTAGATCTCTGTCTTCTAAAGCAATATTGGTAAACAAATTGATATCAGATAACCAAATTGATTTATTTTTTCTCACCGAAACATGGCTGAGCCACGATGAATACGTTAGTCTAAATGAAGCCACTCCTCCCAGTCATAATAATACTCAAATTCCACGAGGCTCAGGCCGAGGAGGGGGAGTTGCAGCCATATTCAACTCAAGCATGTTAATTAATCCTAAACCTAAACTAAATTATAACTCGTTCGAAAGCCTTGTTCTTAATCTTCAACACCCAACGTGGAAAACGGTACAGCCAATTACATTTGTTGTTGTTTACCGCGCACCAGGTCCGTTCTTATCAAGTATAGTCCTTCAATCAGACTTATTGTAGGTGATTTTAATATCCATATGGACGTTGACAGCAATAGCCTCAGTACTGCTTTCAATTCACTACTAAATTCAATTGGTTTCAGTCAGAGTGTGCATGCCATGCACTGTTTTAACCACACCCTCGCCCTTCTGCTAGAATATGGAATCAGAATTGAAGATTTAATAGTATTCCTTTATTATCAGATCATTTTTTAATAAATTTCGAATTCCTATTACCAGACCATAAGAAATTAAATAAAAGTCTCTACACTAGATGCCTATCTGACAGTGCTATAGCAAAATTTAAGGAAGATATTCCAACAGCATTTAACTCAATGCCGTGCCTTAACATAACAGAGGACCATTATGTTAACTTTAGTCCCTCCCAACTTGATAATTTCGTAGACGCTGCTACGGCCTGCCAACGGACAACTTTGGACTTGGTCGCTCCTCTCAAAAAGAAGATGATCAAGCAAAGGAAATTAGCACCTTGGTATAACTCCCAAACTCGAAAATTGAAACAAATCTCACGAAAACTTGAAAGTAAATGGCGCTCCACCAAACTGGAAGAATCTCGTGTAGATTGGCAAGAGTCTGAAAAATTATAGGAAGGCCCTCAGAATTGCCAGATCAGACTATTACTCAAAACTAATAGAAGAAAATAAGAACAACCCAAGGTTTCTTTTCAGCACTGTAGCCAGGCAGATAGCCACAGCTCTACTGAGCCATCTATTCCTGTAGCTCTGAGTAGTGATGACTTCATGACCTTCTTTAATGATAAAATTATAACAATTAGAGATAAAATTCATCACCTTTTACCCTCAACTTCTAACAGCTCACCACTGAGTGCAGGAGGACTGAGGAGAACGATAAGACCTGATACATACTTAAGCTGCTTTTAACGATAAACCCTCTAAGGCTCAGTGCTTGGACCAATTATATTCTCCTTATATATGCTTCCTCTAGGCAATATTATTAGGAAACACTCAATTAACTTTCACTGTTACGCAGACGACACCCAATTATATCTGTCAATTAAGCCAGACGAAAGTGGTCAGTTAGCTAAACTTCAAGCGTGCATTAAAGATATAAAATCATGGATGGCCTATAATTTCCTGATGTTAAACTCAAACAAAACTGAAGTTATTGTGATGGGACCCAAGCACCTCCGACCTTCATTATCTAAAGACATAGCTACTCTGGATGGTATTGCCCTGGCTCCCACCACCGCTGTCAGAAATCTAGGAGTTATTTTTGATCAAGATATATCCTTCAACGCCCACTTAAAACAAACCTCAAGAACAGCCTTTTTCATTGCCAAAATTAGGAATATCCTGTCTCAAAACGATGCTGAAAAACTAGTCCATGCATTTGTTACTTCCAGGCTAGACTACTGTAATTCCTTACTATCAGGTTGCGCAAATAAGTCCCTTAAGACTCTCCAGCTGATCCAGAATGCTGCAGCACGTGTTCTGACGAGAACTAAGAAAAGAGATCATATTTCTCCTGTATTAGCTTCTCTGCACTGGCTTCGAGTGAAATCTAGGATCGAATTTAAAATCCTCCTCCTGACCTACAAAGCTCTAAATGGTCAAGCGCCACCATACCTAGAAGAGCTCTTAATACCTTATTGTCCCACTAGAGCACTGCACTCCCAGAACTCAGAGCTACTTGTGGTTCCTAGAGTCTCTAAAAGTAGACTGGGGGCCAGAGCCTTCAGCTATCAGGCTCTGCTCCTGTGGAACTAAATCATATAATCAATAATATAGTGAGAGTAGAGGGAGGCAGGCCAGTACAGCCCGATCCGGCAGGGGAGAGTTCAAGCCCGATCCGGCACCTCTCGCTAAGCTAACCTGCCTCTCTTAGCTATGCTATTATAATTCTAGACTGCCGAGGAAGTTCCTTCCTTCCTATGACACACTGAGCTGCTCTCTCATCTCTGTTTACACTTGTTTCCTTTTGTATGCATCCTGTCCCAGAAATGCTTGTTACTAACCTAGCTCTGGGGAGTTTACTCCCCGAAGTCCTTATGTCCTGCAATGCCTGGCCGCGTCCTGCTGCATCCTGCTGCGTCCGCAGCATCCACCCATGCCCTGCAGCGCCACGTTACATCCCGCATCGCCCTGCTGTGATGTTCATACGCACAGAGTAGTCAGGATCCGGTATAGGAGACTGCACTACTCAGTATGACACGATGTGCCCTGCTATGACATGAACTTCCACGACTACCTTCGAAGTCACTGTTCCATTATCTTTAATGTGACTATTATTTGCCACTGTTCATCACACCCCCAACCGTCCCCGTCAGACACCGCCTATCAAGAGTCTGGGTCTGCCGAGGTTTCTTCCTAAAAGGGAGTTTTTCCTTGCCACTGTTGCAACGGCCACTGCTAATGCTTGCTCTTGAGGGAATTACTGTAATTGTTGGGGTTTTGGAAGGAACCATCCTTTCGCCTACTCGACGGCGTACAAAAATCCTGCGTGATGAACTGAAGATTTCACAATGTTTCTTGGCCCAGGCAAGCCTCCTTTTCTTATTCTGACGTCTTAGCAATGGCTTTCTTGCTGCAACTCGACCTATCAAACCTGCAGCTCCAAGTCTTCTCTTTCCAGTTGAAACTGAGACTTCTTATTACGACCACTATTAAGCTGTGCTTGAAGCTGTTGTCCTGTGAGCCACCTATCACGCAAGCTGTTGACTCTCAGAAACTTGTCTTCTGATTCTGTTGTGGCTTTGGGTCTGCCAGACCTCTTCCTGTCAGAGTTTCTCCCAGTTTCTAAGTGCCTTTTGATGGTGAAGAATACTGTACTCACTGACACCTGGACTTTCTTCGCAATTTCTCTGTAGGAAAGACCAACGTTCTTAAGTGTTATGATGGTCTGTCTCTCTTCCATACAATACTGTTCAAATAATGCTTACGAGGGTATGGTACCACAGTGTGTTCCAACAATACTTTTATACAAACAGAGGGGTTTGTAAGTAATCCAGACAAGTTGGAACACCTGTGGGAATTGGTAGCACCAACTTTCAAAGCTTGATCAACCTCCATTGTTGCAGAACAGCTTTACCTTGTTTACCCATTTCTTGTTCCCAGAAAAAGGCCTTTTTGTAAAATACTGAAATGTACATTATTTTTCAGTTTTGGGTAACCTTACTTTTTTTTTTTTAACCTCAGGCAGTTCACCACTTACCTTTGTACCATTTCAAGCTATTCATTGAACTTGAACTGCTAATGGGGATCATACTAATAAACTGAATATCTATACAATGAAGCCATAAACTCAGCTACAGTATAGAAGGTAAGACTAACAGCATTGTTTGGGCTGATGCCTAGTTAAATATCAGCCTGTGTGAAAACACAAGCAACATCCACAACTTATTCACAATTAGCTGAGCATAAAAAAGATCTATTATATTAGATTAGCCTCAATAAATAACAAATAACAACATGCTCACTTTCTCTCTGAGTTAAAGTTATTCTGGTATCACTGTATCTCCTAACAAAACACTGACAGAAATGCTGAGTTATTCCAGCCAGAAGATCAGAGTGGTGTGGACCTACTGGAATGGGCATGTGTGGCAGAGCGGCCTGGAGCAGGACTGGCTGGGTGTAGTGGGCCATCAGACGAGTCACAGACAGGTGACGTGGAGGAGAGGTTGACAGGTTACAGCGCAGCTCACCGAGGACAACTAAGCTGTTGCCAAGGATACGCAGAGCATCTGCGACCAGGTTGAGAATGCGCTGATCCTCTTCTCTTTCCTGGGTCTGTAAAAGAACACAGAATGTTGTTAAACAGCTTTGGGCAATTATAATGAGAAAAGCCCCTGCTTTGTTAGCACCTGTTTTATTTGAAACAGAACATATGACAGAAAAAAGAACACACTTCATCTATTCTTAAAGCCTTATCAATACTGGCTTTTAAAATGTAATGTTTGTCCTAAGGGAGAAATTAGAGAAAAGGTTATGGAGGCATTCAAATCAAAAGTTTGTTAGGGACCACGTACAATAAATATTAATTTCAATACTTTTTCCTTTTTCAAAATCTAATGTATTATACAGATATAGCTACACTCTCATTTTCAGTCCCTGGGCAGGTAAACAATAAAACAAACTGCCTTTACATGACAAGCATTATAAAATACTTTTCACTATGTAACCAGCTTGCGCCTGCCGGGGCCGCTTGCTCGGCGCTTGGACAGTCACACTCGGAGACCCCGCTGTAGGAACCCGGAGGTCTTTTAGACCGGTTCCGTAAATAAGAGGCTTTTATTTCGCCGTAGACGGATCGTTTGTTTAAATATCACAGCACATGTCCATCATAAGATTAACAGGAACCTGTGTTAACTGTCTTTTTGGAGTTAAACTCAAAAAGCACACACACACACACACACACACACACACACACACACACACACACACAGGATAGATATACCATAGACTGTATATTATATGAGATATACCCGTTTCTTTTCGGGAGACTTGTTTAAATTATGACATAGGCTTTAACCTACATTATATTTTGTATTTAGTTCATATTTTTGGTGTATTTGTTTTCTGATTTATTAGAAATTGAGTTTCAGTCTGTATGATAAATGTACAGTTGTACATAAAGTGGTAACATGCTATGACATGTTATGTAGACTAAAGGGGAGACACCAACCTTTATAATTTGAATTTCTAATTTCCATCTCCCTGGGCATATACAGTGTACTACAATAATATAGAAATGGTAATTCCACATAATACTAATAGGAACACAGGACACACCAGTGCATATGCCTATTTTTTTTATTTATTTAAACTGACTTAAACTTATACACTAATAATAGGGATCGCATTCCACTCTTTTGAATAAGTAAAGGGTGTTTGAGCTAAACCATAAACAATAAAATTAAAGCTCAATTAGTTTTATTTTTCAATATTATTGCAATAGTTGTAGCATTATGAGGTTTTCTTGTCCGGAGATTGTTTTAATACAAAGTGGTTATATTGTTGTGGTTTTTATTTCTAGCTGGTATTTTGGAGTCCTGCAGGTAGCCTCTGTGCTGGGAGTGTTGAGCAATAACAGGAAGAACGCATCGTCTCAAACTATTAACAGCGTTTTCTGTGCTTGTGAACTTGCGAGTTTATTCTTCCAAAGAACAACCAGCAAGAACGTTCTCCCCAAGAAAACAAGTCCATAGTTTGCATTCTTGGTATTGAGAAACGTCCAGTGTCAATATGATAGCCTCAGCAAAAGCAAAAACGTATTTATTTTTTAACTTACCAACTAAACCTTCAATGGAGAAGGCCGACAACATTTAGTGAATCTTAAATGAATGACAGTCACTCCTAGCTGAGGTCCTTGGAATTCTGCCACTGTTCTCAGTGCATAGCTTAGTGAAATACTTTAAAGGTCCCATGGCATGAAACTTTATGAGGTTTTTTTAACATTAATATGCGTTCCCCCAGCCTGCCTATGGTCCCCCAGTGGCTAGAAATGGCGATGGGTGTAAACCGAGCCCTGGGTATCCTGCTCTGCCTTTGAGAAAATGAAAGCTCAGATGAGCCGTTTTGGAATCTGCTTGTTATGAGGTCATAACAAGCAAGGTTACCTCCCCTTTCTCTGCTTTGCCCGCCCAGAGAATTTGGCCAACCCATTAGAGAGAGACATCATAGCTTTCAAACGAGAAAAGTGGCAGTTGGTCAAGGCCACACAAATGTTGGAGATTACTTATAGATGGAGTAGAGGGTCTTCAGGGTGGTTGCGCTGGCCTGGGACCAGCTTGTTGTGAAATAGATCTGGTGGGAGAAGATCAAGGAAGTTCTAGGGAAAGGTAAAGTTAGATGTGTCTAAAGTTTTAAATGTTAAGTTTTAGAGTTTTGGACATCTTTTGATGTGTTTTCCAAAAGTTGGATTTTGATTGTTTTGATTCTGATTGACAGCTCCAATTCTTCTTTTTGCCTTGAACGTCGACAAAACACTAACATTTTGAAATCTGTATTTTTCAACTTTGCAATTTTTCAACAGAATAAATGAAATAAATAAGACAATACATTTATTTTACACTAGTTATTAAATTACAAAATGTACTTTGTACAGCCTCTTCTTAAAGTCTGAATGCTCTGAACCCCTCAACACTGATACTCACGTGAGGGTACGTGACACACGCGCTACTGCCAAAACACACTGTCAGATCTTTTGGGGATGTTGTTATCAGGGGCATGCTTAATACATCCACGGGATACGTCATTCAGAGGGCAGAGTCAACGTAGATTCAACGCAGACCAATGTTAAACGGCAGGAAGACAACAGGCTCCTTTATTGGCAGCAGCCATGTTCACTCCACGCTTCACTAACACGTAGAGGTGTGAATCTTCACTGATCTCCCGATTTGATTACGATTATCATGTCAGCGATTCAATTCGATATCTCGATGCATCACAATGTGTCAAATACATTTTTCTATTAAAGCCATGTAGGATATTTAATTCATAGCTTTTCAAGCTTCAAAAACAAAACATTCTGCAGTGCTCTAATACTAAATAAATTGGATACATAAAACTATACAGCACTGAGCACATGGCACTTCTTGAATGTGCAAAACATACCAGAATATGTAAACAGAACTGTTGTTAGACCTACATTAAATTGTAAACAGAAATAATCAATTATGAGCCGGCCGATTATCGATGCAGCATCGTCCATGTCCATGATTCCATGCATCGATTTTTTGATCAATTTCAACACCTCTACTTGTACGACTAAAAGCGACAACGTGTTTATTTCACAATAAGAGCCCCCATTTCCTCCCAGTAAGGAAACTCTACAGGATAGCAAACCGGAAAGATTTCTGGGACCAGCGAGAAGCGATCGAATAGGCATATCGTACCGTATGTAATGTATTCCTAGAGATGTGACAAAATCAAGTATACTCAAAACAGTCAGTATGCAGACTCCAAAAAGAAATGTTTTGAGTGTGATGTTGGGGAACGCTATTCTCCCATAAGGCAATGCAAAAAGGAAATGAAGGAGCTTCTCACAGTATGTTGATTTCTTGGAATCGCAAAAACAGTATACTGTAAAAATGAGTATATAGCACATGCTTTATACAGTTAGAATGTAGTATGAAATTGTGACGCAGCACATTGCTTATTCTCATTTGCATATACAGATCAGAGTGATAAAGGTTTTCCTAATTAATCGCATTAATGTTTGCCAGCATAAGCATCAGCAAACAAGTTCCATTTCTGAGAGGTCATATTGTGATGTGATTCTTTTTTTTTTTCAGTTTTCTGCCTCATGTAGTTGCACCTTCTCCTTACATTGTTGTTGTAGTCTGCTGAGGTGGCTGCTATGAGAATTGAGTGGGACCTCTCTATGAAGGGCCGTAACCTCTCCTCCACCCTCCTGACTCCAGACAGAACCTCCACAAACTCTGCTGGACTCGGGTGACTGGGGACAAACACAGGACAGGACGAGTCAGCACTACAAAGGCCCTGCTGATCAACACTGGGTTGTTTCACGGAAACGGTGATCGGCCATACCTATGTTTAGAAAGATGATGTAATGATGTCTGGATCCACTGCAACCTGATGGTCTGAATGTTATAAACAGATTTGGGGGGAAAAGGAGAAAACCCTGCACATTGTTTTAGCCTGCAGTATTTTGGAACACGCTGTTGGTAAGCAAACTATGTTTTTGAATCCAGTAAAGTTGAATAACTAAAGACAGACATGACAAATCAATCTTATTCTACACATATAAACTTTCCAGTAAAATGTTTTAATATTAATAATTTTAGGATGACCACCAAGCTCATCATCAAAAATCTCACCTACTTTTGATTTGATTTATTTAATTGTATCAAGAATGCCTTACACATGAAAAAAGACATCAAATACAATTGAGGATAAAAACACAATAAAGTCCAGGACTTATTTCCATTGTGGTCCTCAAATACCTACAATAATTACTATTTCCATCTCAAATTACTCTAAGGTGTTTATGATTCATTCCAAGTAGCATCATTGAGATCGTTAAAGTATACATAAGGGGAGAGCTTTCCTTCTGTAGGTTTCAGTATATAGAGCATGCAAAGTTGGACACAATAAATGATGGGTGGTGCATGAAGAGGCCATGACTGATATGATGGAGCCGCGACACACCTCCCTTGAGGCGAGCTATTGGCTGATTCGGCGCTTGAGGGACTGTGGGTGTCATAGACTGTAAAAAACATGGACGAAGCTTCCGGGCCTGAAAAGTGAAGCCAATGCTGAAGCTCCTTAAAGCGGTATTCTATCTGATTTCCAGCAGGGGGCGACTCCACTGGCACCAACAAGACAAGAAGTCGGTTTCTATAGAAGTCTGAGAATGAGAAAATGAGCCTACTTCTCTCTTGATTTATATTCATTAGTAAACATTTTCAGTTTATGGTCTCAATCGCTAGTTTCAAGTCTTCTTCAGTACAGCCTGATGTTCATTTAGTAAATGATGGTCCAATTTATTCTAAAATAGACGATAAAGCAGGGGATGCTTTAGGACCTGTAAATCAGAACAGAGGCTTAGCAATGCTAACCATGCTAACACTGGGGACATTAAAATAAACCTCAACTTGTTTTTGGCTGTAGGCTCCGTGTAGCGATGCGACCCATTGGTCTGTGGATTGCCGTTTTGAGCCTCAGGTTTGGCAATTTAGCCGTTTTTTTTTCTCTAACCATGCTAACACTGGGGACATTAAAATAAACCTCAACTTGAAGTTGAAGTTGAAATGTCTTTAATGTCCCCGAGGGGCAATTTGGTTCACAACATGTAGCCAACACATAAACATTAACACAAAAAGCACATAAAACCTAAAATAGTAAATAAATAAAAACATAAATACACATGTACACTTAAAAGATGACAAGTATATGCTGTAAAATGGCAGGGATGGCAAGTGACCTATAGTTTATTGAGAAACCCAACAGCTGATGGTACAAATGATCTCAGGTATCTATTAGACCGGGCACATTTTCGGAAGGTATACCTCCTTCCAGATGGTGGGAGGCAAAACTCAGAGTGTAATGGGTGAGTAGTGTTAGCCAAAATGGCCATTGCCCTCTGTGTGGCTCTGGCCTCATACACAGACCTAATGCTGTTGAGGTCAGTGCCAATTATTTTCCGAGCTATATTTACAATTTTTCCCAGTCTGTTCTTATTGGTTACACTCAAATTGCCAAACCAGCAGATCATGGCGAAGGTTAAGATTGACTCAACAAAAGATGAGTAAAAAGTTGTCAGAAGTGATCTGTTAACATTAAAGCCCTTCAGCTTTCTTAAAAAAAAATCTCTGATTGGCTTTTTTACATATATAGTCTGTATTAGTCTCAAAATTCAATTTATCATCTAAAATGGTGCCCAAGTACTTATATTGGTTTACCACATCTACCGCTGTGCCATTAATCAAAGTTAAAGCAGTGGTGGAAGGATTTCAACGAAAGTCAATACACATCTCTTTGGTTTTAGAGACGTTGATTTGTAGATATGAGTCCTGACACCATAAGATAAAATCGTCCAAAACTGGACCATGTCCCGCCTCGTGATCCTGCAGAAGACTAATTATCACAGAATCATCAGCATACTTGATAATATGCCTTGATTCAAACATACTCTGAACTTGTTTTTGGCTGTAGGCTCCGTGTTTTTATCTCAAACTTTGACCCTCTCACTGTGGGTTTTCACTTCAGCAAAGTTAACTGGAACATTTTGGTCGCCAAAAAAAAAGGTCTTTATGTTCAGTGTTCTGCTAACCAAGCTAGCTAGCTACGGCTAGCGTTAGGGGGTAACTTAAGGGAAAGTTTGCGGATTTTCTGTTCTGCCAGACATGCAAATAAATGTCTCCAGTCCCCAGAGGTCTGCATTTATCCGCTAGTAAATCTCCACTAGATGACTTGCTTCAGAAGGGTTGAAAATCAGCAACTTTCCCTCTTTAGCGTTTTGCTTAGCGCAGCTCCATTGCAACCATAAATAACGCTGGCTTGGGGGCACCTGGTAGAGCGTGCACCCATATACAGAGGCTCAGTCCTCGAAGCAGCGGCACAGGGCTCAACTCCGACCTGCGGCCATTTGCTGCTTGTCTTCCCCCTCTTTCTCCCCCCTTTTCTGTAAAAAAAAAACACTGGCTTATCCTCTCTTTGACAATCGTCACGTCAGGTAAAAAAAAAAAAACAACAACAACAACAACAACAACAAAAAATGGCTAAATTGCCAAACCTGAGGCTCAAAACGGCAATCCACAGACCAATGGGTGACGTCATCGATGCTACGTCCATTAATTTTACAGCCTATGGATTGTGTTGTGAAATAAGAACTACAGAGGAGTCACTGAAGAATCACACTTTACCTCTGCTTAAAATGAGTTTACAACTCTGACTTACTTGGGCCCAGTGTTGGCGGGCCCCTCAGTCTGGGTGGAGGTGGAGGATGATGGAGCAGGGGGAGAGCTGGTGTCCATGAGCTCTGATGCTACCACCCCTCTAGCAGAGGAGGAAGATGGTGGTGGGGAGGAAGAGGACTGAGGCACCTCTGGCTGCGAGTGGGAACTGCCGTCACCGGACACTCCCTACAACACATGAACACATCACAATACATACAAACACACATGAACACTCAGTAATGTGGTCTATCCTGTTGGCTCTGAAAGCATCCATCTGACGCGGCAGTAAGCTCCTGGGGAAACATGCACCGCTATGGCGTTCTTTGTTCCCATCTAGGTTTGGAGAAAACTCAGTATAAGCCTTTGCTTACTTTTTGCATCCAATATTGCAAATCTTCTTCTCAAAGTCATCACTAAATGACAAATTGGAAGGCACAATCACAAAATACGAATGCCACATAGTTGACACAGGAAGTGATCCCACGTTGCAGCACATCTTCCCCAGCACCTCGCACTCTCCGGAAATGCACACCAGTGCCGCTGACATATGGGGAGGTGCGAGGGTCTGTTTATTGCTGCTTGCTTAATTATTATTATATTTATTATTATTATAAAATGACAGTAGCACGACCCATGTATTTGTTAGTGTCATTAGTATTTTGAAAGTATTTCTCATGTCACAGAAACCAAGAAAGGTTGCAAGAAAGAGGCTAGAAGAATCAGAAAGGATCAACCCGAATTCACAAATATGTGATCTGACATTAGCCTAGAAATCTAGAAAAAAACCGGTCAGACCAATCACATCGCGTATAGAGTCGGTGGGTGGGCTTAACATAAGGACGGCGACAATTCCGCGTGAATTCCCTGCTACTTGAAAGCGGTCTTTGGAATCGGCTTTAGCCGTGACTCTGGAAGACTTGGAGTTAAGAACTGAAGTCATTCTTAAAAAAGGAAGATGTGTTCGGAGTTTTGCTGACCAGATACGGCAAAAGTTGAATCTATCAACTAGCGTTGCTCTGGTTGGCTATGAGTGCAGAGGGAATTTGAAAGACAACCGTTTATCCTGCCCCTCGGATTGAGCCCTGCCAATGGTGAGCTCCCAGACCCAACATCTTGATGTGGGTCTGGCTTGTCAGGCTAATCTGACATTGCAACGTCCGCTGACTGGATTAGAGTATCATGTATTATCAGATGGTGTGTGCAGCCCATGCATGGCACCGCTGTACAGAACGCGATCGTTCATCAGTGTGGATGCTCACATCATTCTTGGTGTGGACAGCACTTAACAAAACCCATGAAAATGTTTTTAATGATGACCTCATTTCTAAACAGCCTTAATTATTCTGTAAAAGATCTACGACTTGCCTAGCTAAGATATGTAGTTATAATTCCATCACCAAGCAGCATGTGCACTGTACCTCCAGCCTGTGGACCAGAGAGCGAGCGTCTCTGAGCAGGTTCTCCGCCAGCTGCAGCCTCATCCTGGGCTCACTCTGCACCGACTGCTCCACGTTGATCTGCATGTCCACTGACCCGTTGCTCTATACATACAGATATCAGTCAGCTTTACAGGAACAGGGAGACTGAAGTAGGGCTGCACGATATGAAGAAAATATCTAATTGCGATTATTTTTTCTGATATTGCGATATGATTCAGGATATTGGAGGGAATGAATCGTTTTTCTCATTTCCATTGAAAAATAAAAAAATAAAAAACTAAGTTTTCTGTAGTCTGTAGGATAGGACGTGTAGGCCTGGATGTCTCTGCAGCACCACAATACTTCAGAATGGTTTGACACATATTTTGCGATTTCTATAAAGTTGCCATTAATTGTTCAGCCCTAGACTGAAGGGTTAAAAAGATTGATGAAATAATGAGCCTTTACCCCGGAGCTGGTGCTGACCCTGGCATTCCTTCCAGCTTCACCGACTCCAGCCATCATCTGCTGAACAGACATCTACAAAACAGATTCCAGCTGTCACCAAGCATGAAATCATTCCTCCCTTCAGAAAAATACAGTCAAGCTTTGGTTGGCATCCCCACCTGTATCTGCTGAGGGTCCATGATGTTGACGGGAAGGTTGAAGGTCCCCAGCATCACGTAGCTGTTGCGGTCATGTGGTCCACCCTGGGAGGAGGTCGAGGCATGGCTGCTGCTGCTTCTGTCCTCTGCCTCCCCGGTGGAAACACCCGCACCCCCACCACCAGGCATGGTGGCCTGAGGTGGGGCACGCTCCACCAGGTGGATTACCTTCCCATCCACATCTGATGAATAAACAACGGAATGGACTATATAACATACTGTAAAACTGTTTACTTTTAACTTCTCTCCATTTTCATTGGATTTAGCGGTTTCCCATTTCATATAGGCTACTTAAAAAAGGTCCCGTGGCATGAAAATTTCCCTTTATGAGTTTTTTTTTTTAACATTAATGTGAATTCCCCTAGCCTGCCTATGGTCCCCCAGTGAAAAGCTCAGATGGGCCAATCTGGAATCTTCTCCTTATGAGGTCATAAGGAGCAAGGTTACCTCGCCTTTCTCTGCTTTGCCCGCCCAGAGAATTTGGCCCACCCATGAGAGAGAGACATCATGGCTTTCAAACAAGCAAAGTGGCAGTTGGTCAAGGCCACACCCCCACCCTCTACCTTGTCCCCCCTCTCTCATCTTCAATAGCATTTAAAGCATGGATGTATTAAGAGAACTGGATGCAGTGTTCGGCGGGAAGCCCCGTACATTCCAATGCTCAAAAGTGCATAAAGCAAACATGGAGCTCGGATCTTCCGCATTGTTGGCCCATGACGTCACGGTGGACACGCGCACTAGCAACAATTTGTTTGTGTTGTCTTAGCAACCGGTAGCAACATGCTCGTTCATGAGCTTCTCTCTCTTGTCTCTTACAAGTGGCGAACTCATGAACTCGCCGTTTTCATTGTCTAAAATAGTCACTAACGTTAAACATTGTGTTTTCGTTGTTCCCGATAATTTTTTTTAACGATAGATGTATTTAGTTAGACAACCAAGGAGATTTAATAATTATGTGGTGCTACTAGCTAGCTAGCTACTAACTAGCGCTAGCAGTTAATCTCAATGAGATTAGAAATCTCTTTTTCAAGAGTGTCCTGGCCACGAAAGGCAGCAGTACAACCACACATGCAGTACATACAAACACAAAATACACAAAAACACTAGAAACATAAAACAACTGAATCAGCAAATCCTTCAAAGTCAACCACAACCCTAAACACATCAGGCAAAACATGTCAATCAACATCCAAATTATCATTATCATATTATCATTAAGTTTCATGGATTTCTGTTTTTTGTTCCAGGTAGAGGGAGCAGCAAACTTAAACGCCTTATTCCCCAGTTTAGATGTAACCTTTAGAACAGACAGAAGGAAAAGATCCTGGGAACGAAGATTGTAAGTCCCGGTACTATTTACACTGATATACTGTAGGTCAGAAGGTAGGATGGAAGGAGACCTAAAATAGCCTTGCATATGAAGATATGCCAGTGTTGAAGTCTCTGTGTTGATAGAGAACACCATCAACACGTTCACACAGTTCACAATGGTGATGAGGGCTTTCATACCAGTGATGAACCTCAGAGCTCGGTGGTATACAGTGTCCAGTGCATGTAAACTTTGAGATGAAGCATGTATGTATAAAACATGACCATAGTCATGTACAGACATGAAAGTAGCAGCGACCAGCCTCTTTCTAGATTCAAACCAAAGGCAGGATTTGATTCTGAAATAAAACCCTAGTTTAAGTTTTAATCTTTTTGCTAGCTGCTGAATATGAAGGGTAGGGCTTCGACTCCGAACTTCATTATTCGAATATAATTCAAATATTTTAAAAAATAATGATATTTAAACGAATATTAGGCAGCCCTTAATATTCAAACCTGTTATGGGCATTCTTTTTTGTAAATGTGTTTGCTTGTAAACGTTGTTTTCAATTCAGATTCCAATTCAGCTTTTTCACGCATTTCAAAATGTAACTACATGTCGCGGCGACACACGTCTCTCGGCCGTGGCTTGCTTCCTGTCGAAAGCATACCGTTTGTGTTTAATCCAGGGTCTGACTTAATTTTTTTTAAAACAGTCGTAGCAGTGTGTTTTTCTTCTGAAAACTGACTAATACACTGTCCTCTGGTTGACAGAACATCTACAACTTCAATTTGATAACAATATAGGTCTTACTGAAGGCATTTAATGGTCAAAATATTAATACAAATTTGAATATATTTGAATATTAATAAACAAACAAACTTCAAATATGATTTTTGGGCAAAAGTCAAAGCCCTAATGAAGGGTAAAAGAAAGAGATTCATCAATTAAAATACCAAGATATCGGTACTTAGAAACACATTTAATTTGCGTACCCTGGGAAGTGAGGATTGAAGGCAGATTTGATTTAGATTTTAAAATTTGAAAAAAAGCACGACTTTAGTTTTTTCTGCATTTAAAACAAGTTTTAAATCACAAAGATTCTGTTGAAGCGTGTTAAAAGCAAGTTGTAACTGGTAGAGGGCCTGGTCTGCGGTGGGTGCAGAGCAATACAGTACAGTGTCATCAGCATAAAAATGAAATTTTACATTAGTGACGTTATGATCAATGTTATTGATATAGAGGATGAATAGCAGTGGCCCCAAGACTAACCCGAGCCACGCCTTTTGTTATTTTGAGATAGCGAGAAGTGCTGCCCTCCGCCTGCACACACTGAGTTCTGTCTGTAAGGTAATTAACAAACCAGCCGATAGTTTGTTCACAAAGCCCAGACCTATATAGTCTCTGTTTAAGCACTATGTGGTCCACTGCATCAAATGCCTTTGAAAGGTCAATAAAAAGGGCTGCACAATGCTGCTTATTGTCCATGGATTCAAGAAAGTCATTTAAAACCTTAAGAGCTGCCGACATTGTGCTATGCCCTTTTCTAAAACCAGATTGGAAGTCAGATAACACATTATAACTGTAAAAAAAGTTCTTTAACTGATCACTGACAAGGGATTCTAGAACCCTGACCAGAACAAATAGTTTAGAGATTGGTCTGTAGTTATTTAAGATGGTAGGGTCACCACTTTTTAGCAGGGGAACCACAAAGGCTGATTTCCAGATGGGAGAAATGACATTTGTGTTCAAACACAGATTAAAAATATTAGTTAAGGGCACGGCAACAAAATGTCCTGCTAGCTTTAAAATGTAGGGATCCAGTTTATCAGGGCCTGCAGATTTTGTTGTGTCCAAATGCTTGAGGGATTTATTTACATCTGAAACTGTGATAGGACTGAAACTAAAAGACTGACTGGAAGGATCTAGACCAAAAATCTCAACTGTAGAGGAACACTCATGTTGAGGACTGAATGACTCAATACAAATCCTGAGGCTATGAAATGTTCATTGAAACAATCAAGCATTTTGGCCTTGTCTGTAACTTTTTGAGAGTTCATCACAATGCTTGAGGGAAGCTCCTGGCCTTTACTGTTTTCTGATAATGATTTGATAGTTTTCCAACATTTTTATGGATTATTCAGATTATGAGTGGTTTGAGAAAGAAAATGATCAGCTTTGGCTTTTCTAATTTTGAGAGTACATGCATTGCGCAGTTGTCTGAAGACCAGCCAGTCAGAGTTCTGACTCGATTTTCTGGCTTTCGCCCATGCCACATTGCGCTCATGGAGGAGATTTGCTAAATCAGGTGAAAACCAAGCATTGTTTTGGCCTTTGACTCTGTACTTCTTTAGTGGAGCATACATATTAATTATATTGGTAAACCCCTCATAAAAGATGTTCCAGGCACTTTCAACATCTGTACTGATATTAATTTCTTCCCAGTCATAGTAAGATAAATCATTAAGGAATTCTTGTTCTGAGAAGTGCTTCATATTACGCTTGACAATAATGCGTGGTTTAGTTTTAGGTATTTCTAACTGTTGCTACGACACAGTGGTCACTGATGTCGTTTGCAAATATGGAAGCAGTTGAGTACTTATGAGGAACGTTCGTTAGAGTCACATCTATTAGCGATGATTTTTCCAGGTTTTTGATGTTTGGCCGCGTGGGACTGTCAACAATCTGAAAAAGATTTCTTTCTTCTGCATTTGTCAGTGTTGGTTGGACAAAAACAGCATTACTGGGCTCTGGTAACTTATAATTGTACCATGTCATTATTTCTGACATGACTTCTCAAAGTGCTTTTACACACTACAGTCACACATCGGGAGCAAATCAGGGTTTAGTGTGTTGCCCAAGGACACATCGACAGCTTCAAGCATCGACCTTCCGATTGGTAGACGACTGCCCTACAACCCAAATACTGAGGAATTTCTCCTCCTGCATCATCGAGAGCATCCTGATGGGAAACATCACTGGTACAGAAACAGCACTGAACAGGAATGCAAGGCCCTGCAGAGAGGGGTTCGACTGGCTGAACTTACAGTAGGGGGTGCCCTACCCTGCCTAAAGGATATTTAGACCAGGTGCTGCAAGAAAAAGGATTCATTAAAAGATCCAAACCACCCAGGTAAAAGCCTCCCCCCAAAAAACATTATATGGCAAATTATGCACAAACTGAAGGAGTGGATGGGGTTACATGTCATTGGAATTGTACCCCGTACGATTTCATGTGACAAACAAAATGGATGATCGATTAATAATAAAGCCCGCCTCTTGCTTGATTTAATTGGCTCCTGGGCCAACTTGATGTCTTGAGGTGTAGAGCGGTCGCCTACCAATCGGAAGGTTCATCCCTGGCCCTGCAGTTCCATGTCGAAGTGTCCTTGGGCAACCCCCAATTTCTCCCGATGTGTGAATGTGTGTCTGGCTACCAGTGTGTGAATGTGTGTAAATGTGTGTGAATGGTGAATGGTTCCTGTAATATGTAAAAGCGCTTTGAGTAGTCGTTTAGACTAGAAAAGCGCCTTATAAATACAGTCCACGTTTGAGAAGATAATGTCACTCTCGTCCGACTGCATATTCTTTCTGTCTATTTGATGTTAATGAGAAACAGGGTGGTGTGTCTGGTGAGAAGAGGGGTGAATAGCTGGATAGAACTAAAATAATACTTTAACTAGTGCTCTTTGGTAAATTATGTGTTTGCTGAATTATAGGAGATGCATGGACAGATTCAGAAAAGGTGGGGAATCTAAATTTATCGGAAGATCTGGTTAGTAGGTATTTTCCTTGTTTTTCTTTTTTTACAGAGTTCTGCTGATACAGACACCCGCTCTGAGTGGGACTGTGCAGCCAGCGAGCGGTTCATGACCTGCTTTAATCTTTCTTTCAACTTCATTGGTTGATTCCATCCTTCTGGTTAACGCTAGCTAAATCCTGGAACCCACAGTTTGTTTGACTGCCCACTGACACGCAGTAAAGTTAAAACCCTAGAAGTCACGCTCAAACTGCAGAAGACAGCAAGGTGAGCCAGGTCAGTCCGCAAAGCCCTGCCCCCGCTGCTGCAATGAGCACTGGTTGCTTGTCTTTTTCAAAGTGTTTACAAATTGCAACAAATTTGAACATACACATTCCTTAAGGCCCTCAGCAACACACTTGCCAAGTATGAAGTAGATCAATTTAACAGTTCTCAAGATATGCAAAGGACACACAGAAACACAGAGGTCCCTTGCTTTATAGTTGTTATAGCTGCAAAGCCAAACAGCACCGCTGTGTGTCATACAGCCTCCCGCACTACTGTCAGAAATTTCGGAGTTATTTTTGATCAGGATATATCCTTTAATGCCAATCTAAAACAAACCTCAAGAACAGCCTTTTTTCATCTTCGTAACATTGCCAAAATTAGGAATATCCTGTCTCAAAACAATGCTGAAAAACTAGTCCATGCATTTGTTACGTCTAGGCTGGACTATTGTAATTCCCTACTGTCAGGTTGCTCAAATAAGTCCCTTAAGACTCTCCAGCTGATCCAGAATGCTGTAGCGTGTGTTCTCACAAGAACTAAGAAAAGAGATCATATTTCTCCTGTATTAGCTTCTCTGCACTGGCTTCCTGTTGAATCCAGGATTGAGTTTAAAATCCTTCTCTTGACCTACAAAGCTCTAAATGGTCTAGCACCATCATATCTAGAAGAGCTCCTAATACCCTATTGTCCCACTAGAGCACTGCGCTCCCAGAATGCAGAGTTACTGGTGGTACCTAGAGTCTCTAATAGTAGAATGGGAGCCAGAGCCTTCAGTTACCAGGCTCCTCTCCTATGGAACCAGCTCCCGATCTGGGTTCGGGGGGCAGAAACTGTCACCTCATTCAAGAATGAACTTAAAACTCTTCTATTTGATAAAGCTTATAGTTAGGGAGTGAGGAGTTGCAGTGTTCACCTAACTGGCCCACCTGCTTCTCTTCATAATTGTTAGATTAATAATACATAACAAAGTAGAGGGAGGCAGGCCAGCCAAGCCCGATCCGGCAGGGGGAAGAGTTCTAAGCCCGAAAAAAATACCTCTCCTTATGACCTGTCTCTAGTTACGCTGTTATAGTTCTAGACTGCCGGGGGACTTCCTTCCTTTGACACACTGAGCTGCTCTCTCCTCTCCCTCTCTATTACTATTAATATTACTGTTTGCGTGTATCCCGTCCCGGAAATGCTAGTTACTAATCCTAGCTTCTGGGGAGTTTCCCCGGAGTCCTTATGTTTTTTCCCCCAGCGTATTTCCTTGGAGAACGTTGGCACCAAGATCCTGGTTCCAGCTGTCGCCGTGGTCCTGCTGCACTCCTTGCTGAGCTCAACGGTGCCCTGCTGCGTCCTGCTGAACCCTGCAGCTTCCCGCTACATCCAGTCACTGTTCCATTATTAATGTGACTATTATCGCCACTGTTCATCACACCCCCAACCGGCCCGTCAGACACCGCCTACCAAGAGCCTGGGTCTGTCCGAGGTTTCTTCCCAAGAGGGAGTTTTTACTCGCCACTGTCGCACTGCTTGCTCTTGAGGGAATTACTGTAATTGTTGGAATTGTTGGGGCTTTGTAAATTATAGAGTGTGGTCTAGACCTACTCTATCTGTAAAGTGTCTCGAGATAACCTATGTTATGATTTGATACTATAAATAAATTGAATTGTCATAAAATTAACAGAAAAAGATAATTAAATCATTAAATCGTAATTATTTGTTTGACAATAATTCGTCAACTAAAATGTCATAATTGTTACAGCCCTAAGTGTGACTGATGATAAGTCACCTAATAATAAGCAGAGTGATGGGAAGAGTGGAATCCTGCAGTTCAATATAGGACAGTTTATCAGTGACTTCCTTCCAAAAGTGCTTTACAGGTTGCCAGTGCCAGATTGCCAGGATGTAATAATCTAAGGTGTAAGTGTGGTGGAATTTCCAGCTTACAAACTCATGCTATGTAAACTGAGACAGTGGTAGCCAGGTCTCATTCAGGTCAGTGTCCAACATAAGCTCAGAACCTTTGCAGGCAGATCAGTACTTCAACTCTCTGTCTCCACAGATGATGGGAGACGTAACAGCTGTATGATAAGACAGTGCTGCCTCGAGCACTCCGATCCCACCAAGGTCAGGGGAGGAAGTGAACACATACTCACATTCATACGCACACACTTTGGCATACTTCCCAGAGAGAGATGGACTCAACAAGGTTTTAGGTAAGCATATGTGTTTACGGCGCCAGCAATATCTTTGTTTAAATTGAAGGTTCAGATAAATGCAACGCTTCCAGCATGAGTTTAAATACACCGACAGGGAGAGAGGAACTTCAGAGTTGGGACGGCACTACACAATAACACATCGTGGTTAAACTGTACTGTCTGCCTAAATTCTCTTCGATCGAGATTCCATTAAATGCTTGTGTGTAAGTCATCAAAGTCTCCCGGACCTTCATGTATCCAGAAGTCAAGCTGCTCCTGAGTTTTTCTTTTTTTAGGGGGGCAGATTTTGACATATATTGGATTTAACTAAAGAGGGGTTTGCTTCCAACCCTGTCAAAAGTCTGTCCATCTTATAGTGTTTTCCCTGTAATTGCACAAGCCTGGCAGGCCAACAGGGATCCCCGCCAGGTCAGAATTATTTTTTTTATTAAATTATTTTATTATTAAATTATTAAATAACACCAAATATTCATTCTGCGTACTGCCATGAACAGCAGCAACACACCACCGTGAATCAGTGAATGAGACAACTGTCTGGTTAGTGTCACGTCATAATTCAGCTGTGAGTTTTCATTGGCCGCCTGGCTGGGTGGGTGTGGTAGTGGCTTCGCTGAGTCAGAGGGTGAAGAGAGACTGATGGAGAGAGTCAGCGTTCCTGATTTATGAAGTTTCCACCTATCAGTTTATGTTAGTGTTATGAGCAATGCGCCGGACTCCGTTTAAAATAAAAGCCTTGTAAATGCTACATTGCATGTAAGGAAATAACATCAGGTGACAGGTGAACAAGCTTTAAAAGTGACATATTTAAATCAATGTGAAGCGTTGCTCATGTGTATTAGGAAAAGTAAGTGATGAATATTTAAAGAAGCTTTAAAGTGTTAAGTTGGCTAGGCTAAAGCAGTCAACCTAGGAGAAACTGCATGTCGTTTTGCTTTCTAAATGAACATTGATAGTCTTGCTAGCATGAAAGCACTCTTGTTATTTTTAAACAGTTTGGCCTAGTATGGGAGGCAAAAACACAAGTAATGATAAGCACAACTAATAATATTAACGAGGGCTTGGTTCCAGCAATTATTGCAATGCAAAGCAGCAATTTATGTAATTTGTTACACTTGCTAAGCAAAGGGGAAAAATCAACTTATAAAACACATTCACTGTTGATTCCAAATCATGCTTCTTCTTCACTGTGTGCACTGTAGCCATCCTCTGTGTATGTAGTGTGTGTGTGTGTGTGTGTGTGTGTGTGTGTGTGTGTGTGTGTGTGTGTGTGTGTGTGTGTGTGTGTGAGATTAGCAGGTTACTAGGGGTGGGAATCACCAGAGGCCTTACATACGATATCATCACGATTTTAAACATATTGCAATATTCTGCGATATATTGCAATTCATTACCTTTTTTCCCCAACTTCAAATTTTTCCCAATTTCAAATTATGTCCCCAAAAGGAAACTTTGTCAACATCTGTTTTATCTAAAAATATACATTTCTCTGTTTGTTCATCTCACTTCAATTGTATTGCTGCAAAATGGGATTGTCAAGCAGACAGACTGACCAACACATATATAATTAAAGATTGATACTTTGCGTCTGTGTATTGATACAGTATTGCCACGGAAAATATTGCGATACTATGCTGTATCGATTCCCCCCCACCCCTACAGGTTACATGTACTCACTGTATTGAGTCAGCGTTGTGTCGTCCTGCAGCACCCTGCCCTGGTAGATGAGCCTCTGCTTGTCTACTGGGATCTCCACTGATGACGCTATGTGCTCCTTCAACTGCTTCACTGTTAGCTAGAGGGGAAACACACACACACACACACACACACACACACACACACACACACACACACACACACACACACACACACACACACACACACACGTCACTGAAACAGAAGGGGAAAAGAGGAGTCTAAGTAAAGAAGTATTTAAATCAGGCTAAGAGCATCACCTCGCCTCTGACTTTGTAGCTCCTGCTCTGGGAGTCCAGAGTCTTCACAGTGACTTCAATCATGCCGCTGAACTCGGCCATATTTCCTAATGTCTGAAATAATAAGAAAGTTAGAGCAGTTAACTGTTAAGTAAATTAAGCGTTAGGCAGCTAATGTTTAGTAACTACATCAGGGATTATCTTTAATATGGGAAATGGGGGGGAAGAGGAACTAAGCTAGTACCCTTTAAACACCATCGTTAATACATGTGGTGAAATAATAAAACGGCACCTGGGTTACCGACAGCTCCGGTGCCAAGTTGTTATTTTTAGCTTGTTAGCCAGCCAGCTAACGTTAGCTAATCCGGGACGATATTATAACAGTGCTAAATAGCTAATATCCCCCGGGAAGGTCGTTGTCCACGTTTAAGGGAGGTCTCGCTTTTGATTAAAATCCTGCTAAAGTGTTCTACAATCTGGGGAGCTCTATTTTAAATGAAACTCCCGTTTGGAGTATGAGCGCAGGTTGACCCGGCCGTTAGCTAACTAGCTTAATTTTCCCAAATTAACCACGGCACTGAACGCAACGTCAAAGGACCCCGCTGACGTAAAGAGAAGCGTCTGTTTCATGCCTGAGCGCCTTTGTAGTTATAAAAGCTGTAACTTTGGCAAAGTGTAGGCCTATAGTTAATAATACTAATATTGAAAATGACACTAATAATAACAGCAAAACATTATAGGCTATTACTAATCGTTTTATTATTATTATTATTAGTAGTAGTAGTAGTAGTAGCCTAGTGGTAGCAGCATAGTATTCGTATTGGTTGTTGTAGTGGTAGAATTAGTAGCCTATTTAATAATCCAAAAAACTGTAGCCTGTAGTGGATTCTTGTGTTTTTTCATGACCAACCTCCATTGATGCAAATTAAAGTGTGTGTGTGTGTGTGTGTGTGTGTGTGTGTGTGTGTGTGTGTGTGTGTGTGTGTGTGCGCGTGTGTGTGCGTGTGTGTGTGTGTGTGTGTGTGTGTGTGTGTGTGTGTCTTCAATAAGGAGTCTCTGTCCTGACGGACAAGTTGAGACGGGAGTGAAGGTGTGGCGGCGGTCATGAGGAGGAGACCTAGGCTATTTGCGACATTTAAGTTCCAAGGGTGGAAACTTTTTGGAACTTTTCCTGATGTCTGTCTTCATTCCGCGTCGCGAGTCTTTGGCCATATGGTAGTGTTGTAGCGAGAGAGGAGCGAGGTCTGAGTCCGTGCGGTGCGGTGCGGTGCGGGGGACTGAGCCAGGAACAGATCTGGAGGCAGCAGGAGCGTCGCAGGCTGGATTTCGCTGTCTTTGGTGACCTGAAATCGGCATTGCTGGATCCCAAACCTTCAGGTCATGCTCATGTGGCTCATGCGATTTGGAGGAATCTAACAATGTGCCATGGAGAACGCTTAATAACTGCTGGAGGAAGAGGTAAATAGACATGGCGTTGGCATTCTGAATGCCTTAACGAGTCTAATCACTTTGTGTTTCCCAGTGCAGTTGTGAGCAAAGGTCTGTGAGGGCCGGTTGTTAACTGAACAATATATCAGTGGTAGGCTATAATAAAAAACGGCACAGCATTCAGGACCACTTCCTTATAAATTGGCAGGTCGGCTCTTAAGTCCTGTGATATGAAAACAAGGTCGGTCTATTTATGGTAGCCCGATTCCGCCAGGTAGGCTTTCTTTAAAAAATGGATGAAGATTCCAGAATGACAAAAATGAAGATAGCTACTCATAGTAGGCTAAGTCAAAAATACTAAGCTCAAAGGATACGTTTTAAAATGAAAGTATAAGTCCGTAGTCAAAACTTAAAAATCCTAGGTCACACATTGGATATTTTTAGTGAACATTTTGAATCAATTGTTTTACACATAATCTCATATTTTTTGTTTTAGGCCTACTTATTATTGGCTCATTTTACTTAGGCTACTTTCAATTATATTTTTGACTTTGGTCTATGTATGTACGGAAACCCCAGTTCCACCAGAAAAAGACAATTTTTTTTTTTTAAATAGGCTACTCATCTTGAGGCAAAATTTGGGTTTAATGTCTCAAAATTCTGACTTGCAGTATAATGGACATCCTGTCACAATTCCGACTTTCTGTGTAAGATACTAAACCCCAATTTGGCCTTTTACTTAAAAAACAAACAAAAATTGGGTCAAAAACGGACTTGACTTTTTAAGTTTCAATTAATTACTAATTAAGATAAAATAATAATATAGGAATTCAAAACATTTGACCTTCTATCTGATAATTTTGACTTCCCATTAATTCTTTTATTTGATGTCCTTTTGTTGGAACTTTCTGAGGTAAGACAGCTGTGTCTGATCTGAAACAGCCAACGCATACAATTTTATCTTCATTTTAAAATGTGTTTTATTAATTTAACTTGTGTGTGTTTTAAGAGAGTTTAAAAGGCTTTTCTAAAAGGAAGTTGGTTATGGAGTGGGCTGCCATTCAGTGAGTAGAAACAGTGATGTGAGGCGATTCTTAGTGACCCACTTTACTGACTGTCCAATTTTATTTCTGTCCTTCCCAACCCCAACCCTCTCTGCTTCATCCAGGCTGTGCTTCAATGCAGCTCTGATCTCTTCTCAACCCTGTCCTCTCATTTCTGGCCTTTAGTTTTTTTCACATTTTTGCAACACTTCCTTTTCCTATACTTTTCCATCACTTCTCACACAGCTACCATGCGCCGATTCAGCTCTGAGGGATCCCTCCTGGATCTTGACTTCCTCCCGTGGAAGAGGGTGGCACTGAAGGACCCAGATAATGGGAAGAACCGGGAGTCTGGCACCTATACACCTCACATGAAGGAAGATGAGCTGGGTGGGGGCTCGGGCTTCCAGACTCCCACCATCCTGGAGCCCAGAGCGAGTCCCACTGAGGCCAGAAAGAAGGGGCCGAACAAGGAGCACAGCATCAGTGTGGAGACCCTGAGCGAGCTGGGGAAACAGGACAAGAGCCACCTGGGAGTGTGTGTCATCAGTGGAGGCTGCAGGGCCTACAGCGACGGCCAGCTGGCCCCAGCCAACAAGGGCAGCACGGAGAGCATGGAGGGAGATGATCTGACCCCCCCGTCTCCTTCGTCCTCCGCCAACCCCTTCTCCCTCAAACATCAGCACAGGCACCAGCATAAAGCCAAGCTGGCTGCTGCTAAACTGCACCTCAAGAGTCTGTTTGGACAGGTGGGATACCAGTTCACTTTCAGTCTACACCAGGGGTCTTCAACGTATTTAAAGCCAAGGACCCCTTAGCTGAAAGAGATGGAGCAGGGGCCCCCTACTATATTGTACAAAATTAAGTTGCATATAAAACAGGGCCTACAATAACGTGTAGGGTGGCCTAAACCCTTCATACATACCTTTTTAGTGAATAGAATACTAAGCTATTAAAATAATAATTGTTGGCATGATTTTATAAATCATGTTTTAATGTTAAACATACAGTGGATCTATAGGATGAACTGGATTTGTGGATGGCTACCTTAGTGACTACCTTACCTCTATAGGTAGGGCTGGGTATCGTTCGATACTGGTACCAATACCGTTACTTCGATACCGGTTCCTAAACGTTACTTTTTTTCTATACAAATTTTATAAAACAAAAATAAATTACAGCATTACAACATTAAGGCACAAATCTTTTGATTTATGTTACAGCTCCTACTACGTAGTTTTTCCTGCGTGTCTCTACAACATGTAACGTTAGACAGCCAATCACAGACATTATTAGAGCTTGGTAGAAGCATGCTGCATGCTGATTGGCTCACTGATGCTGATGAGATTTACTCCTTTTGGTAGTCTCGCATCGCCAGACCTTCCTCCACAGCACTGCGGAGGAGGGTCTGGCTAGTCCACACAGCATTCCTGGATGGGAGAAAAACGTGCTCTGGTTTATTGACATTTCTTTAAACAATCACAAGCGCCATGGGTGGCGCTAAACGTCGTATGGAGCAACGGCGTGTCGGTGCCTCTGCTAAATAGTCTCAGGAAGGAACTTGTTTTGGTGGAACATGTGTACGTTCAAAAGTAGTTTTAGTCGTGCAACAGAAAACTCAGATTGGACAGATAGCCTAGCTAGCTGTCTGGATTTACCCTGCAGAGATCTGAGGAGCAGTTAACCATAGTCCTCACAAATCCACCGTTTAGAACGCCAACACAAAGAAAGCCCGAGGCAATGGATATCCGGCCTAAATGAGTGAAATCCGGCAGAATTACCGTCGGCAGCGGAGCAATGCCAGAAGTGGAACGTTGTGGATATAGACTACTTCTTAGGTATTGAAATTTGGTATTGAATGACGAAGCATTCTTTGATACTCAATACTTTAGAGGCAATTCGGTCAGTGCCTAAAAAGTTTTGAATTCAATACCCAGCCCTAGCCTATAGGCCAGTTAATCTATCATTAATGATTTTTTAACTAATAGGCTGATTTATATTTGCTAGTAAAATATGTTTGATTCTTGTTAAGACGTGTTATTTTTTGAAAAAACTTTAAAAAAAATTTACAATATTTTGGTGGCCCCCCCTGCAGTAACTCTGAGGACCCCCTAGGGGGTCCCGGACCCCCTGTTGAAGATCTCTGGTCTACACTGTAGAGCAGCACGAAGGCAGCTTATCCATGTTAAAGGTTTGAACATTGTAGCCCATTTGTTACAAATCTTATCAAAGGTTACATTTCTGCTGAACATTTTTAACCCTCCTGTTGTCCTCGGGTCAAATTTGACCAATTTTCAAAAAGTTTCTCTATCAGAAATTTGGCTTTCGTTCCACCAAATTTTCACACAAAAATAAAGTGGATGGTTCCCTACAACGCTCTTCACAAGTAAAATAAATGATCAGTCCACCATCACATTGATTGTGTGACAAAAATGTCGAAAAAAACTTCAAAAGGCTCAGAAAAAATTGACAAAAAACTTGGAAAAAAATGACAAAAACATTCGGGGAAAAGCGACAAAAGTGTCGACAAGACGACAAATGTTGGAAAGAAGTTTCAAATTTTAAATTTAGACCCAGAAAAACAAAAAGTTGCGTGGTTGACGGACAACAAAAGGGTTAACCCTTCTCCAGGGTTCCAGAAATATTTTTTTCCCACTTTCCAGCCATTGGTTTCTGTTCAGCTCAGTATGTTGGATTTGTATCTGCTTTTGTTAATATGAAATATTGATTGGAGTAGAGCTGCAAAGATGAATCGATTAGTTGGAAAAAGTCCAAATTCTTTGATTGCAGCTTCTCTCCTCTGGGACAGGAAACTGAATATCTTTGAGTTGTGGACAAAACAAGACATTTGAGGACGTCATCTTGGGCTTTGGGAAACTCTGAAACACATTTTTCACCATTTTCTGACATTTTAGAGACACAAACAACTCATCCATAAACCTTGTATGCCTTCATGTCATGGGGATTTGGTTAGTTTATTTAAATTTTGTATTAGCCTGTCCAAACGCGTTGGATCACAGCACGGGTCTCTGGGACCAATCCCCCCACCCCCGTGCCAGTTTACGTGAAATGCCATCACATAGTACACAAGGGTCACCGGGAGACCCGAAGCTCAACGCCAGGCCAAACGTCAAATAAACTGAACGGGTCACAACACAAGGGATAATCAATTGATGGATTATTCGCCAATGAAAATAATCGGTAGTTGCAGCGCTAGATTGTAGTTGCTTTAAATCAACTGGTGACCCTCCACTCAACAGTTGAGTTTAACATTTGAACACAGACATAATGTCCTACAAGAGCTATGGGTAAATCACACAGCGCCTGAGCTCTCATGTCAACAGATCGGTCTCCATGATAATTGGGACTCCATCTGCTGATGACAACCATGTGAAATGGTTGAAAGCTTTGGAAAATAGTCATTAAGCACACCTTGAGTTGGGATTTTTGTGAGTTAAGTTTCTTTTTAAAGCTTTAGTGCGTAACATTTTGATATTAATGAACATCCATTACATTCAAGCCATTGTCAAATGAGTTGCTACAAAGCTAATTAAGACTATCAGTTCCACACAACTCTCTCTGGATTTCTCAGTAGGACTATGTTCAGAAGATTGTGGCATCCGGCGACTTTCCCGCGCAGAAACTAGAGTGAAGATAATGACCTCTTCTGAAGAATCAATCATGTTGTTTTAATCCTCCGTGTCCTGCTTGGCTACTAGCAACTGTTTGGGGGGGGGCGGCTGTGTGTGATCACGGAAGGCTGGTATCATGTGGACGCGCCGACAGTGTTCTTGTCATTAATTAGAGTTCCACATGGGGGCGACAGAAACTATGCACTATAGCTTTAAAGAACAACAAAAACAATTTGCATCCTAGTCGATTCCTAAAACCTTTAACGTATCCCTGTCTGCTTATTCTTAGCCTACCTGTCTAAAGGTTCTCAACTGTCGGTGCTGTAGCTTAGTTTAGAGATTTGAACTCCTTTCTATGTGACAGTGAAACTTGGGAAGATTTACATTTATTGGGGTTTCAGACAGTGGAACAGGAACAAGACCTCCAGTTAAATTGTGTTTTATTTTTTTGTTTCAGAGTCCTAATTCCTCAAACTCCAACCTATCTAATGCAGACCCAAAAGACGGGTAAGAATCATTATTTTCAGGTGTTCACTGTTGCTATTTGATATTATTTTTTTAATTATATATCTTCACCACACTCAAGAGATTTAATTTACTGTCTTTGGATAAACATGGTATGTCTTAACGTGCTCATATTATGCTCATTTTCAGGTTCATAATTGTATTTAGAGGTTGTACCAGAATAGGTTTATGTGGTTTAATTTTCAGAAAATACCATATTTTTGTTGTACTGCACATTGCTGCAGCTCCTCTTTTCACCCTGTGTGTTGAGCTCTCTGTTTTAGCTACAGAGTGAGACATCACACTTCTGTTGCTGAGTCGCACATGCTCAGTACCTAGGTAAGGACTACTAGCCAGTCAAGAGCAGAGTTTGAGGGCGTGCCCTGACCGTACCTAGGTAAGGACTACTAGCCAGTCAGAAGCAGAGTATGAGGCCGTGCCCTGACAGTACCTAGGTAAGGACTACTAGCCAGTCAGAAGCAGAGTATGAGGGCATGCACTGACAGTACCTAGGTAAGGACTACTAGCCAGTCAGAAGCAGAGTATGAGGCCATGCCCTAACAGTACCTAGGTAAGGACTACTAGCCAGTCAGAAGCAGAGTATGAGGGTGTGCACTGACAGTACCTAGGTAAGGACTACTAGCCAGTCAGAAGCAGAGTATGAGGGCGTGCACTGACAGTACCTAGGTAAGGACTACTAGCCAGTCAGAAGCAGAGTATGAGGGCGTGCACTGACAGTACCTAGGTAAGGACTACTAGCCAGTCAGAAGCAGAGTATGAGGGCGTGCACTGACAGTACCTAGGTAAGGACTACTAGCCAGTCAGAAGCAGAGTATGAGGGCGTGCACTGACAGTACCTAGGTAAGGACTACTAGCCAGTCAGAAGCAGAGTATGAGGGCGTGCACTGACAGTACCTAGGTAAGGACTACTAGCCAGTCAGAAGCAGAGTATGAGGGCGTGCACTGACAGTACCTAGGTAAGGACTACTAGCCAGTCAGAAGCAGAGTATGAGGGCATGCACTGACAGTACCTAGGTAAGGACTACTAGCCAGTCAGAAGCAGAGTATGAGGGCATGCACTGACAGTACCAAAGTGACCCACGTTTGTCTCTGAAGTAAAGGCTGGACTACAATAGAGCTGTTTGGAGCAGTTGGTGAACAGTGGTTTTCTGTTGGAGATGGTAAGTCCCTTTGGGGGGGGACTTTGGGCTTTTTCACTTTGTAAACCTATAACATGCACAAAAACTGATATACTGATATATATATATATATATATATATATATATATATATATATATATATATATATATATATATATATATATATATATATATATAAACACAATAAAGGAAAGGGACAAAGCCAAAAAGCATAATATGAGCACTTTAAAATGAAATCCATTTGACGGTGATTCAGTATTTTCTCACCTTCTATAAGATTGTTATGAAGCTCCATGTTGTGTTGTGCTGTGGTGAGATGTGATGATAGCATGATAGCTGACGTCTGCTGCCTCTCCCTGTCTTTTTTTTGTGGTCCCTGTCCACAGTGCTAGAGAGAGGAGGTCTCGCCTGGTCTTCATGCGTCAGTGGAGTCAGGTGGGCCACGGTAAGAAGAGGAAGATCAGCCAGGAAGAGCTGGAGAAGTGGGCCGAGTCCCTGAGCGCCCTGCTGGCCAGCCACAGTAAGTTCTGCTTCCTCCTCACAATCCTCACAATCAGAAGACTTTATTGATCCCCGCAGGGAAATTGTTAAGTTGCAGTTGCTCACAGTCAAATTCAAGTTAAAAAAAGTAAGAAAACGTCAAGTCAATAAGTGTATAAAATACACAAAGTAACCTAGTGACTAGTCTATATCCGCGACATTCCATTTCCAGGATGTCCGTCCCCTTCCTCTGTCTCTGTGTTGGCGTTCTAACCTCCGGTGGATTTGTGAGGACTATGGTTAACTGGTCCTCAGATCTCTGCAGGGTAAATCCAGACAGCTAGCTAGACTATCTGTCCAATCTGAGTTTTCTGTTGCACGACTAAAACTACTTTTGAACGTCCACATGTTCCACCAAAACAAGTTCCTTCCTGAGACTATTTAGCAGAGGCACCGTGGCTCTGTTCGGAGCTTAGCCCCGCCTACGATGATTGTGATTGGTTTAAAGAAATGCCAATAAACCAGAGCATGTTTTTCTCCCATCCAGTTATGCTGTGTGGACTAGGCAGACCTTCCTTCGCAGCACTAGCGGCGCTAGGATTTTGATTGTAGGTGGGCCTAAAAAAGCCCCAAAAAAACGGGTTCCCATGCATACAGACAGCAAGACACTAACATTAACGTTAGCCTAACTGTTAGCCTACTTGCCTTGCTGGTGTGAGGGGGTGGCTACGGGAGGACTTGATGGGGATAGGGCGGCTGAGTAGGATGGTAACTCGTCACTTGTAACCGCGTTACTTAAAATGGCAGGAGTTTCCTCGCCCTGCTCCTTGGAGCGTTTCTTGCTGAATTTAAATGAAAACAAGATGCTTTGCTTTGCGTTTCATATTAGCTAATAGCTACAATCGGTGTCTGTCTCATTGAGCTTGCTTGAAAAGCTTGCGCGCAAACGTCATTAATTTTATTGGATCACTTGCTAGTGACGATGCAGCCTGTGGGGGGGCTTAAGAGTCCAGACATGGGGTAGAAGCCGCTGATTGGCTCAGAAGCTTTCACTCAAAGCTTTCCTCAGGCTGCTTATTGGATGAACTGCTAGAATGAAAATCACTCACTACTCACTATAGGCCTGGGTAAAAATGGGCGGGCCTGGACCTAAAATGGTAGCGCCGTGGGTGCTTCACAGCACAGTGGAGGCTACCAAGCCACGGCCGAGCGACTTGCGTTGCCGCGACATGTAGTTACATTTTTCGAGAGGTGCACGTCAGGCTGCATGGTGTAGATTCAATGCAGAAGCATAAATACTCTGAGGGAGGAGTTATATAGTTTGCTGGCTCCTGTGGTGCATAGTGTCTGAGTCTGTCGCTGAAGGTGCTCCAAAGACTGACCAGTGTGTTGTGGAGTGGCTGGGAGGAGTTGTCCAGGATAGAATATTAGTTTTTTTACTTCTCTATATTGATTTTATATAAACTATAGAGTGTAAAAACTAATGAACGAGGGGCGGCCTCTAGCTCACTTGGTAGAGCATACGCCCCATGTTGGCTCAGTCCTTGGCAGCAGCCCGGGTTTGATTCCAACGTGAGGCCCTTTCCTGTCTCTCTCTTAAAGGGTAACTACCGTTTTTTTCAACCTGGACCCTATTGTCCTACGTTTTTGTGTCTAAGTGACTGATGGGAACAACAGTCTTTGACGTTGGTCCAGTATTAAGAGAGAACGCTGTAACCGGCAGCCACATACCAGGCTGTAATGTAACGCTGTGGGGCAAATGTGCATCGGCAATTTTGTTTCCATCGAATGAAGTGTATTTTACGATGCTAAAATTACTGTTTATTTACATGGAGTCTGGTGAGAGAGAGAGAGAGAGAGAGAGAGAGAGAGAGAGAGAGAGAGAGAGAGAGAGAGAGAGAGAGAGAGAGAGAGAGAGAGAGAGAGAGAGAGAGAGAGAGAGAGAGAGAGAGAGAGAGAGAGAGAGAGAGAGAGAGAGAGAGAGAGAGATTCTTCAGTGCACAACCTAACAAACACTTGACCAACATTTCAGACTACTAGGTTGAAAACTGTGGCCGCCCAAGGGTGGGTAAATGCTTGACAACCGGTTGAGCTGGTCACGGCTAAAAACTATTTCTGTTCATGTCCCCGACAACAATAAGTTTCCTCTGATAAAATCTCTCTGCAGGATTTTCAAAGTCTTATGCGTCATGAGAGTGATAGTTCTGTGATTAGAGGGGGTCAAAGTTAAGGCTTTTGTCCTGATTTGATTCTTTCATGATACATGGCTGCCCATTGGATTTGTATTGCGATTTTCATTTATTGCGATTCTAGAAGTATTGTGATTCGATAGTATTAAGTATTAATATTTTCTTTTCCTTCTAAAGTTGAATAATACACTTCTATCACAATGCGTTGTTTCTGATCCCACCTTGTGCCCAAGTGTGCCAAGGGAGCCTGGTCACAAAATTACCAAAAGTGTGTTTGGCACACCCCCTGCTTTTCTTTCCCGTTACTATTTTTTTTGTTTTATTTACAGTATGAGAGAGAGAGAGAGAGAGAGAGAGAGAGAGAGAGAGAGAGAGAGAGAGAGAGAGAGAGAGAGAGAGAGAGAGAGAGAGAGAGAGAGAGAGAGAGAGAGAGAGAGAGAGAGAGAGAGAATTGGTCTGGGGGTGGTACAGCCCCCCCCCAGGGGGTGTTCAGAGGATGATTGGGGGCGCTGGAAGCAATATTTTGGAACGGGGGGGCGTTTGTTTTAAGGCAAGTTTACACCAACGATTCACAACAATATGAGTTTACACTTTAAACTACTACAGAAAGCAGTGGTCTGTTCCAGTTTACAGCACTGGGACTGGACGACACGCTGGATCAGAACTCTTCTTCTCTTCTGTGTTTCTGTCAGCTCTGTGCTGCCTTCACGGGAATGGGACGTCAGAGTATCATCTTAAATGAACTTTAAAGTCTCCATTAAACATTAACATAATAAGTCTATGAACATAGCCGTTGAACATTTTTCATTCAATTATATGATTATTTTTTTTTATAACAATAGTAACAACAATAATAATCATCATAACAATAAAAGGGCCTAATCCTTAATATTCAGGGAAACTAGCCTACATCTTATTTGATGGGGGGGGGGCGGTAAGGGACCTGGATTATGGATAGGGGGGCACTGGCCCAAAGAAAGGTTAAGAACTGCTTTAAAGCATACAATAACATTTTACAAATTCTTTGTGTGGTAAGAAATGCATTCAACGTGCTTGTATAAGGCCTTAATGATGATACATTTCACTTTTATAGCAATACAACCTCCACAGATTACTCTTTAACTGATGTTAGAGGATAGCTCTTCTTTTACCTCTTGTACTTTTTATTGTGGTTCTTACCTGAACTCTACACCCTGACATTTAACTGACTGGCCACTGCTGCCTTGGAAAAATGTTAGTGCAACTAAAAGTCAATTCTGCCTCAAGTTCCTCTTGCTTTTATCTGAACTCACATGTTGCTGCAGGGATGTTGACATCTGACCTGCGTCACTGGTTACGTTACTGGTTAAGTGCTGTGCAATAAAGCTAAAAGAGCAGCACTTCCCCTGGCTCTGCTGCTTCTACCAATAGATAGTTATCATCAAGACTATATTATATTATAAATCCATGCCCCGACAGTCCTTCTAAAAGTCTCTCCAGCTATAGGATGTTTGACCAGGTAGTCATTTATTTTTCATGGTGTAGCCTGGATCACTGGACATACATGTCCAGGATAAAGCATGACATCTGGCGTGTGGCTCACACACACGATGTCCAGCTCCGTTTGTCACCGTCTTCTCTCGCAGTTAAACGACAAACTTCGAGCTACACGTTGAAAATGAATCGTGCAACAAGGCAGACATTTTTCTTCATTTAATATTGGATGTGGAGTTTTCTTTTGTTCCACCAGAACAAGTTCCTTCCTGGGACTATTTAGCAGAGCCACTGTCACACCAAGACGATTGTGATTGGTTTAAAGAAATGCAAACAACCCAGAGCGTTACTCTACTTACTCCACAGAGTTATGGAAATATGGCTGGCTATGAAAGACCAGTCTTGGTGTATTCCAGTACGCTCCAGTATTTAATGACATACTCACATTGTCACTAATATTAACAAAGCCAGTGTAGGCCCTGACAAAACCATCTGGTAACACAGACAGCACTACAGGGTATTTTGAAGGCCACATAATGTTTCCAGTGACATGTCCGCTTTAGAGATTAGTGTTTCTGAATGTTTACTACAAATGATGTACTTGACATTATTGCATATCAAGTCATGAATTTGTGTTTCATACCTAATAAACAGCTACAGGTTTCTATTTAGTTCACAACAGTATGATAAACAACTTGCTGAGACTTTAGGCTTGCTCAAGTTAAAGTGCTCTGGGGCACTCCATGGCTCTACCATGTCACAGTCAGTTTACTAGTCATGATGACTAATACAGCTTAGGTAGAGGTTTTCAGCAGTCCACTCAGTTCCTAGAAGAGCTGATATACAGTAATTCAATTCAATTTTATTGCGATAGGGGCAAAGCAGCATTTGGCCATACTATGTAAGTGTGAACGCACTGCACACTCAAATCAGTATATGTAAGTACAGAGGTGCGCCATTTGAGACACAGGTTAGGCCTTGTGGGCTACATGCCAATTCTCCACCGGTTTGTTGTCTCCCTTGGTCAGCTTAGCAGCTTGCGGTCTGACCTGAATGGCCACTCTGTTCATAGGTTCGGCCTTTGTAGGGCCTTTTATTTGATTTCCCTGGGTCAGCGATCACTCACACTGACTGCGTTGGCCTTCAGACGGTGCGGTGAAAATGCAGGTCTTTCCATTCATTTTGAATTGGGGTAGTGTGTTTAGGCTGCAGTGGGGGGTGGCGGTAGGGGTTGCAGGGGGAAGCTGGAAAAAAAACACAGCGGCCTGCAGCGGGAAGTTGAGACCGACTCAACTTTTTGAGAAACGCAACCCAACTCCACGCAGTGGTGGCCAGTCAGCAAACTGACTCGCAGTGTGTTTTGAAGCGGTGTGAGAGTCCCGTACAGGAAACGGGAAACATCACTGCCTCTATCGCTGCCACAAGGACGTTTGAAAAAACCAAACCCAAGCACTGAACTGCCCAGGAGTTTGTGGAACAGCTGACCGTTTCCTCAGTCCCCGCGTCTCCTTTCTTTCTCTCCTTCTCCGGGAAATGAAGTTGCCTTCAAGTGCGGTCGGAAATGTTGAGATCTATAAACAATCTGACGGAAAACAATAACTGTGAAATATAAAGTCTATTTGTGCTACATTGGGGTGTTAAAGAACACAACAGGGCTTCATGCAAATGGTCTGTTTCAGTGACACCCCCAACATCGCACAACACTGCAGCAAATCGCACAATCGCTGTTTCATGATCTGAACGCGGCCTCAGTCTTGAGGTTTCCAGCCCTTTTGCCTCACAGGCTTGACCTTCGAGTTTTGGGGGGGCCTTGTCCTAGTTGGTGTGTAAATATTGGGCTTGTGTGCAGCAACAACGGGGGTCTTAAAGAGTTAGCCCGTTCAAATGGAATATCTAACAGTAGATAGTATGAGTGTGTGACTATCTCTTCTGCTGCTCAGGGCTGGGTTCTGATCAAACTATCAGTGATTCCAGGCCAGCTCAGCTTTATAGGTAAATGGTAGAGTGGGGCCAGGCAAGTCTTAAAGAAGTAACCACGTACCCTGACAGCAGGGGGATCATTAGCCGTACATATAGAATGAATCCCAATGTTTGTTTACAATAACTTCTGCGCAGTGGTAGAATGTAACTAAGTACATTTACTCAAGTACTGTACTTTAGTCCAAATGTTGAGGTACTTGTACTTTACTTGAGTCTTTTCTTTTCATGCCACTTTCTACTTCTACTCCACTACATTTCAGAGAGAAATATTGTACTTTTTACTCCACTACATTCATCTGTTACAGCTTTAGTTATTAGTTACTTTACACATTAAGATTTCTGCACACAAAACACATGTAGTTTATAAAATCTGATGTTTTATTCTGCAGAGACAAGAGAGGAGAGCAGTACAGGGTGTTTATTAGCAAAAGTCTCTAGTACTGGAAGGGAACAGGAGGCTACAGTCTAGGGCTGGCTGGCGCAGCAGGAGGAGGAAACAGTCCAAGCTGGAGATCCACAGAAGCTGGAGACCGCAGGGAAAGCTGGACACTGAGCGCGAGGAAAAAACACGTAAGTCTAAAATCCAAAAACTGCCACGAGAGTCTCCATAGCCTCTACCCAGACCCGACGGGCACAACTGTCGGTCCTGAACCGAGGGGACAGCAATCTCATTCTCCTGAACAGGGAAGAGGGGAGGTTGAAAACTCAAGGAAGCCATAAAAGGTGACATTCCAGTAGATGAGCAGACAAGGGAGTTGTGGGCATATTCCACCCAGGGCAGATGGGTGGACCAAGAGGCGGGATGGCAAGCAGACACACACCGGAGAGCCGACTTAAGGTCCTGGTTGGCCCGCTCCGTCTGACCATTAGTCTGCGGGTGGTAACCCGATGAGAGACTGGCTGAAGCCCCCAACACCTGACAAAAAGCCTTCCAGACCCTGGAAAAAAAACTGCGGGCCTCGGTCAGATACGATGTCCTGGGGGATCCCATGGAGTCTAAACACATGTTGGACGAGACGGTTGGCCATCTCCAGCACTGACGGAAGTTTGGACAGAGGAACAAAGTGCACAGTCTTAGAAAAACGGTCCACAATGGTTAGAATAACAGAATTACCCTCCGATGGTGGGAGTCCAGTCACGAAATCCACAGAGATGTGGGACCATGGGCGATGGGTAGGCCAGCCGGTCTCAGATGAGAGGACTTGCTGCGTGCACAGACTGGGCAGGTGGAGACAAACTCTCTGGTATCAGATGACATGGTCGGCCACCAGAAACGCTGCTGGAGCAGGGAGACCGTACGATGAGGTGGCAGGCAATCTTGGAAGAATGTCCCCACTGGAGCACAGAGGACCTGTGTGTGTTCATTCATGTCTCTGGAAAATATCAAGCTATCCTCTAGGTCAGGCGTCGGCAACCTTAGGCACGCGTGCCACCATGGGCACGCTGGCAATATGTGTGCAAGAGAGTTATTGATGTGTTGAAATCATGGTTGAAATGCTGAAGCACTCTCTCATCCGCATGCCAAATTACAACGTTCACAGTTGCGCGACCTGTTATTTACGGTAGTTTGATTGACTCATATCTCTGACTGGGAACAATACAAAGAGGATAACGGCAGCTGGGGCAGATGAACTAATGAAAGTCTTGTTGCTGTAAGTAGGCTACATTAAAACCTTCGTGAGTTAAAAGTCAATACTTATCAATGCACTCACCTGTGTAGACCGGCATCAACATGTAGAAAGCGATATTTCAATATGCTCTGTCAATTCAGTACACTCTTGTCCACCACGCTGTTTTACGCAAACACAGCTCTACTCTGCAAATAGCAAAATTTTACAAAACAAGCTAAAACAAAAGCTGTCGGTTTGTAGTCTGTTTATCTTAGTTTGCAGGGAATCTTGAAATTTGGACAAATTATTATAAACTTAAGCTGGCTGAAGAAACCATCCTCTCCGCTGGAGCGGTAAATATGGATGCATTATAAGACCAAAACAAAGACATGTGGCTACTTAATATGCACGTGAATGATGCAATCGTTATGTTCGTGTACTTCATTCTTGATAATCATGCTGGTTGTGTTATTATTTTTGCCATAGCATAATTTCATTGAAAATGAGGCATACAGGACCTGCTTATTCCCATGCTTATACCGTTCATCATTAAAGCTGGGCTTTTCCACTCAACTTTTCCCTTCAGGCTCTTTGACAGTGATATTTTTGTCAGCCCATTTTCCACCAATCAGGATGCTGCATACTAAAACCATGTTTCCATAATCATAATAATAATAATATACAATAATAATAATTACAAGGTCCTGATTATGAGAAATAAATGTTATCAAATGTTGCTATGGAATAAAATTACAGATTCCCTGGATATTACATTTTGATGTGATGTCATAATTAAACTTAATGTTGACATGGCACACTAATAAACAAGAAATTTTGAAAAGGGCACTTCATATCAAAAAGGTTGCCGACCCCTGCTCTAGGTAGACGAACACGAACCTGTTTAGCATGTCCCGTAGAACATATTGACGAGAGCTTGAAAAAGCGGAGTCGATTAGTGGCAGCGCATACTTATTTTTTACAGTGATATCATTAAGGCCCCTGAAATCAATGCAAGGACGCAAAGACTTCTCTTTCTTGTCCACGAAGAAAAACTCTCCCCCAATGGATGAGGAGGACCCGCTGAGATGAGACCTGCAGCTAAAGAGTCTGTGATGTAATGCTCCATGGCCTCTCTTTCTGGCTTGGACAGGTTATAGAGCTTGCTGGAAGGTAGGGGTGCATCTTTAAGTAACTCAATGGAGCAGTCATAGGGACGGTGAGGTGGAAATGACGAGGCTCTATCTTTACTGAAAACCTCCTGGAGGTCGAGGTACGCTAAATACTAGACATATCAATGGGTTCGGGGGGCTCAGATGGAGATTGGACACCAGGGGGAGTAGCTGAGTGTAAACAGTGTGCATGATGGAATGTACTCCAATTAATGATGGAAGCAGTTGTACAATCAATATGACACTTAGAATATTAATCTGAGTCTGTCAGTGGCAAAACAAGCACTTTTTGTGAAGGTAAATACAAGCTGGAGAATTGTCCTATGTAGCTTGTTTCTCTCTTAATACTCGACCAATGTCAAAGATTGTTGTTCCCATCAGTCACGTAGACACAAAAACATAGGAACATAGGGTCCAGGTTGAAAATAAAACGGTAGTTACCCTTTAAGTAATGCTGTAATGTGAGCCTGCCTCCTCTTAGTGACTTTATGTGTGGTAAGCTGGGAATGTGTTGTCTGTTCACAGACCATCTACTGTGATTTAAATGGCTAAAATGCAGTACACAACGATGCATCTAAGAGAGGCGCATGAGTAATATAGTATTGCCTCACATTCTCTTGTAATAATAGAGTCTGAATGGGGCTTTTGACCACAATAAAGACAGAAATTATGTTTAAGCAAGTTTTCAAGTCTTTACAAGTTGATTTCAGGAAATGAATGGAAGCAAACGGCTAGACAGTCTCTCCTGGAAGACGGGGTTTTTTTTAGTAGTGGGGGCACATCTGTCCGAACAAGATGTGTTCAAAATCAACATAGAGGAAACACTGTGAAAGTAGCAGATGTGAATGTCGGTCTCGGGAAGTTACAGAAATGGTCGGACTCTAATGAGCTGTTGGGATGCTACAGTGTGTGATTTAATGTCCGTATACAGTTAGTCTTGCATTGCCAGCTACACCACAGATGCATTCTGGGAGAAAAAAATGCTATGGGTTTTGTCCTGGAAATGTCCTTCTGTTGACCCAGACTAGTTTACAGTCAATAGAAGCGACTGCTCATATGGGGCCAGCTACCTGCTGGCAGCAGATAAAGGTGTGGTTTTAGTGGTACTTAGCATCTTAGAAATAAATATAAGTCTGAAATAATTTGTGACATAAATCCTTGGTTGCTGCTTCTTTTTTATTATTATTCTACCATTTAAGATCAGTGGATAGAGTAGTTTTAAAGCTATAGTTCGTAGTTTCTGCCACCCGCATGAGGAATTCTAAGTAATGACGACAACACTGTCGGCACATGATACAAGCTTTCTGTGATCGCACAACTCATTTGGCAATGGCTTGAATGTAAAAGACGATCATTAATATCAAAAAGTTTAACACAGTGTTTTAAATGCGCTTGTCTTGCATTTGAGATGGGAAAATGGCAATATGCATGCCCCAAAGCCTTTGCAGCAAGGAAAGCAGAAGGAACAGGTTTGATGCCAATTGATGCAATTTGATTGGCTATTAGTACTGTTGTCGTCATTTACTCAGAGTTGGCAGAAGTTAGTATAGGTGTTACAGTATAACATTAATTAAAAACACCTGTGTAAAACTCTGAGGGAAATATGAGGTAATGCTAATGTCTAATTGTAAAAAGTGTGCAATTTGTTGTTTACATCTGTGCAGAGTAGTTGTTGCCTCACCTTTTTTTTCCACAAAAAACCAACACTTCTTATAAAGTATTAGCTACCTGTGGTTTCCAGCCAGGGGTACGTGGGCCCCAGGGGGTACTTCTGCAGTTGCCAGGGGGTACCCTGGAAATATTGTAGCCAACTTCTGTAATTTAATTTTTTCCAATAATGATAAAAAAGGAGCAGCAACCAAGGATTTATGTAAATTATTCCAGACTTATATTTATTTATTTTAAGATTATTGTTTTGGCCATTTTCGGCCTTTATATTTATAGGACAGCTGAAGACCTGAAAGGTGGAAGAGAGGGGGAATGACATGCAGCAAAGGGCCGTAGGTCAGAATTGAACCCGCGGCCGCTGTGTCGAGGATTAAACCTGGGTGCGCGCTCTACCAACTGAGCTACCCAGACGACCTTATATTTATTTCTAAGATGCTAAGTACCACTAAAACCACACCTTTATCTGCTGCCAGCAGGTAGCTGGCCCCATATGAGCAGTCGCTTCTATTGACTGTAAACTAGTCTGGGTTAACGGAAGGACATTTCCAGGACAAAGCCTGACATCACGCCAGATATTGAGTTTTGCGATTTTCTTTTCCTTTATTTAATAAAAACTAAAGTTGAATAATACACTTCTAGAGACAATATATTGTGAGACATTTCTAAAAATAGAAAAAAAAATAGTTTTCTAAGAAGAATGTACTGTACATCACATGTCAGTCAGTCTGACATTTATTGACTTTGTAAAGAAGAACATTTTTCTGCTTTCGTTCTGTTTTGCTAGAAACAGATATGATGTAGTCGCCGTTGGCGGTGCCGTAGAAACAGAACATATTTACATGAATCATTAAAGGTCCCATGACACAAGGCTCTTTGGATGTTTTTATATAGACCTTAGTGGTCCCCTAATACTGTATCTGAAGTCTCTTTTATATAGACCTTAGTGGTTCCCTAATACTGTATCTGAAGTCTCTTTTATATAGACCTTAGTGGTCCCCTAATACTGTATCTGAAGTCTCTCTTATATAGACCTTAGTGGTCTCCTAATACTGTATCTGAAGTCTCTTTTATATAGACCTGAGTGGTCTCCTAATACTGTATCTGAAGTCTCTCTTATATAGACCTTAGTGGTCCCCTAATACTGTATCTGAAGTCTCTCTTATATAGACCTTAGTGGTCCCCTAATACTGTATCTGGAGTCTCTTTTATATAGGCCTTAGTGGTCCCCTAATACTGTATCTGAAGTCTCTTTTATATAGACCTTAGTGGTCCCCTAATACTGTATCTGAAGTCTCTTTTATATAGACCTTAGTGGTCCCCTAATACTGTATCTGAAGTCTCTTTTATATAGGCCTTAGTGGTCCCCTAATACTGTATCTGAAGTCTCTTTTATATAGGCCTTAGTGGTCCCCTAATACTGTATCTGAAGTCTCTCTTATATAGACCTTAGTGGTCCCCTAATACTGTATCTGAAGTCTCTTTTATATAGGCCTTAGTGGTCCCCTAATACTGTATCTGAAGTCTCTCTTATATAGACCTTAGTGGTCCCCTAATACTGTATCTGAAGTCTCTTTTATATAGGCCTTAGTGGTCCCCCTAATACTGTATCTGAAGTCTCTTTTATATAGACCTTAGTGGTCCCCCTAATACTGTATCTGAAGTCTCTTTTATATAGACCTTAGTGGTCCCCTAATACTGTATCTGAAGTCTCTTTTATATAGGCCTTAGTGGTCCCCTAATACTGTATCTGAAGTCTCTTTTATATAGACCTTAGTGGTCCCCTAATACTGTATCTGAAGTCTCTTTTATATAGGCCTTAGTGGTCCCCTAATACTGTATCTGAAGTCTCTCTTATATAGACCTTAGTGGTCCCCTAATACTGTATCTGAAGTCTCTTTTATATAGGCCTTAGTGGTCCCCTAATACTGTATCTGAAGTCTCTTTTATTTAGGCCTTAGTGGTCCCCTAATACTGTATCTGAAGTCTCTTTTATATAGACCTTAGTGGTCCCCTAATACTGTATCTGAAGTCTCTTTTATTTAGGCCTTAGTGGTCCCCTAATACTGTATCTGAAGTCTCTTTCCCAAAATTCAGCCTTGATGCAGAATTACAGCCACTAGAGCCAGTCCCACAATGAGCTGATCTCTCTCTCTCTCATGGGTGGGCCAAATTCTCTGGGCGGGCAAAGCAGAGAAAGGGGAGGTAACCTTTCCCCTTATGACATCATAAGGAGAATATTCCAGATCGGCCCATCTGAGCTTTCATTTTCTCAAAGGCAGAGCAGGATACCCAGGGCTCGGTTTACACCTATCACCATTTCTAGCCACTAGGGGACCATAGGCAGGCTGGGGGAACGCATATTAATGTTAAAAAACCTCATAAAGTGAAATTTTCATGCCATGGGACCTTTCATTTCAAAAATCCATTAAAAATATTGTTTGTTTTCACGGAAAAGAATCAATTTCAAATATCGTTGCAAAGGAATCACGATACAGATGATTTTCGTTTTTTTGTTTTTTTTGCTGTCCACTGCAGCTGCCGTGTGTGAACTGTGTCATGCTGTAGGTGTGGTGTCAGCGGTTTGAAGCCGTCCTCTGTATAAATCAGTCCGTATCAGACAACAAGCCTAGCAGGCAGGCATCTGGAGTAGAGCCAATGTGGGTGTGCTAAGGCTTTACATGAGCTGGGTAAACCTTGCTTCTGGCAATACATATGTGTTTGTGATGTGCTTATAAGGCCTGAGGTGTGTGTGTGTGTGTGTGTGTGTGTGTGTGTGTGTGTGTGTGTGTGTGTGTGTGTGTGTGTGTGTGTGTGTGTGTGTGTGTGTGTGTGTGTGTGTGTGTGTGTGTGTGTGTGTGTGTGTGTCCTCTTGTAACACACATAATGTGACATAGCATGGTGAGCTAAGCCCCTCCTTGTCCTCCTCTCACAGCTGGTGTTTCGGTGTTTGGAGCATTCCTGCGCTCTGAGTTCAGCGAGGAGAATCTGCAGTTCTATCTGGCCTGTGAGCAGTACAGAAACTCGTCCAACAACTTCAGCCTGCAGAGGAGGGCCAAGGATATCTGCGCCACCTACATCCAGCCAGGTGCCCCCCGGGAGGTACACACCTGCTTTTCTTATTCAGTCTAGCTGCTATGCAGCCTCTCTTCATGGAAACAGGAAGTGTGTTTCTTTCTAAGTTTTTCCACAAGCGTTATAATGGATCCCACGTAACTTCTAGGCAAGTCCCACCCTATGAAGCGGCCCGATTGGTTGGGGTTAGGTATTGATCTTGAGTGGTTAAGGTTAGGATAGCCGACTGGTCAGGGGGTTACATTACCTTACGTAAGCATGGCCGATAGCAGCGTGTGAATGCTATTGAAGGGCGGGCCTTGCCTTAAAGTTGCGGGGGTTCCATAATAACGCCTGTCGCATGTCTACACCTTTTTTTCCCCCTTCAATGCACTTTCAGCTGTGTTGTTACTCAAAGTATCCATCCCCCTCCAAACAAGGCGCTGTGTGTTTGGATGCCTCAAGTGTTTTCGGAAGCTTGTGTGGGTGGTTCAAGTTGCTTCAGTAGCAAAAACAAAATCTTTAAGGAGCCATCTTTCTTAATCTTCTGGATGAATGGATCAGTTGTTTGGCCTCTAAAATGTCACAAAATGGTGAGAAAAAAAAATGTGGATCAGAGTTTCCCAAAAAGTCCAAGATGACGTCCTCAAATGTCTTGTTTTGTCCACAACTCAAAGATCTTCAGTTTCCTGTCCCAGAGGAGAGAAGACACTAGAACATATTCACATTTAACAAGCTGTCATCACACAAGTTAGACATTGTAGTTGCACTTTTTTTTTTTTTTTTACTCAAACCGATTTAATCGATTATCAAAATAGTTTGAGATTAATTCAATAGTGGACAACTAATCGATTAACCTTTTATAGCTCTACTCCAATCAAGTTGATGATGATGAGGAAATATTTTATTTTGGTTAACATACATGAAAGAAACCGTTAATTCCCACAGTTTGCCACCATAGCTAACCGAAAAAGGAATATCCCCCAGAAATCCAACAAAACTAAATGAAAAACTAAATCCGTGTGTACAATCCTATTGTCCTATCTGTCTATCCTATGATGGCACTCTTTATCTCTCTGTGACCATCTTTATCACCAGGTTACACAAAAGCAGTTAAAGCAAAATTAGTGTGACCAGATTTCCCAGAACTAAAATAATAATAATAATAATAATAATAATAATAATAATAATAATAATAATAATAATAATAATAATAACTAGAACTGCAAGCAGTTATGACGGGGCCCAAGCCACCGATGCCAGTCGCCCCGGGGAGCATGCGAATGTGGAACTCGAAGCCTGGCGGTGGGGAGGCAAACACCAGTAAATATCGAGAGGTGTGAGCTGCGACGTCTGCGGTACGTCGCCGTTGCAAATGTAGTGGTTAACAGTTCATCTCCATGCATACACAGACTACCTTTAACAATTCTCTACTATAAACAAACTTCTTAACCCCCCTGACCAAGGGGGTAAGCTTCGCTTCAGAACTCGAACCTCCTATGGCGCCATTTTGATGCTACAACAGTATCACCCGTTAGCATTCCACTGACTAGCATTCATATTGACGTCACTTGACAGTGAATAACTTTACATCTGAAGCGTCTAAAGACTCTATTTGTCCGTTGTTTATTTCTAAAGAAACACGACAACGTATAAAAGGCTCCATTACCTTGTAGCTCACGTTATGTAGCAGACGTTTTTGTAAAAATAGGCTAACGATTGTGTCACATAGTAGAGGAATTACCGTATAGTACAGGAGAAGCTCGCAGGCAGTTTCGACTTACATGAGCTGTTTAGGTTTAATTACGAATGTTAACTAGCATGTTAGTTAGCAATAATTAGCCTGTGCCCATGTTATCTCCTTACATATACCTACGCTCTCTGTCTCTGTAAGATTGGGAATGATTGAGATTTCTCTTGGCACAGCTACCAGAAGACTTTACACTTTCAGACAGGTTGCTCACGTCACATTCTCTCAGTTGGAGGCTGCGCAGTAAAGCTGGCCATCACCGGAAAAGTGATTCTAATAGCCTTCACCGGTCTCCGTCCAGAGACATGGGGTCTGTTGGTCTATTATATACTGTCTATGCAGGGGACAGCAGAGAGAAATGAGAGAGTGACTGAGAGGGTGGAGGCAGGTGTGGTGGTTGAAGGAGCAGGAGAGGTGGTCAGGTTGTTGTAAATGGTGTCATAGGCGCCGATTTATATTTCCCTTCGTGGGTGCTCACAGGCGCACGCCATTTAAAAAAAAATAAATAAAAAAAAATAAAAAAAAAAGGTAGTCAAAAGTGCTATGCATGAACCTTAGGAAATGGACAGCGGCCGACACGCACGCCTATTAACCTGATAATGAAGCCATAAAGTAGGCTTTCAACTCAGGACAAATGCGCATACTTTAACGTAGCAAAATTCTTTGAGTAACTTTTGGTCAGGTCCATCTGGATATGCCATGTACCAGGTTTCATGTAGATTGGTCGCACAGCCTAGGACGAGTTCGAAAAAGTTGGTTTTAGACACGATATTGCGAAAACTGTTTTCAGCCGAAATAGGCGTGGCCTATATCATGTGATTCAGCTTTATTCAAGGAAGACGTGGCTGTAAGGTTTTCTAATGTGCGATGTGTAATGTGGGAGTTAAAGGCAAAAAAACATTATAGCGCCACCTAGTGGTCCACATATGTAATGTTTGGTAGGTGAACCATTGTCTATCTACCCTGTAAATGTAAAGGTCCAATATGTAATACTGACAGCTAGTGTTTAAAATAGTTACTGCAGTACCAATTCAAAATACTGGAGAGAGTCGTCTCCCCCGCCCCCTCCACCCCAGACTCCAAGTTCACGGAGGTTGCCAGGCTGAGACCGCCGCATCCAACAGTGTTGCTAGACACTAGTCTCACATAGCCAGACATTACTCCACAGCCCAGCGGAGTAACTAATGGTAGATAAAAGGTCATAGAAGCCCGTGCTCACGTGGAGCTCTGTACCCAACTGACAGACACACTTCCTCGGCTTAGAATTACAGTAGGAACCGCCAAAAAACCCCACAACCTCGTCATCCTCTCCACATGCCAGACAGGCACACTTCCTCGGCTTAGAATTACTATAGGAACCACTAAATATACCACTACCTTGCCGACTGAACACACTTCATTGGCTTAGAATTACAGCAACAACTTTATTTTTCAGAATTAAAGCATTCTTTTGGAAAATGCAGCCACTGAACTTGTGAAAAGCTTAGTGAAAAGGTATTTTTCATTGCATGGCACTGAACAAATTATTTGGAACTGCTGCCACAGGCTTGAACTAAAAAAACTTATGGTAACACTTTATGGTAAGGGTACATGAATTATGAATTATTTCATGATTTGTGCATTATTTCATTCCTTTATATCTTCTGAATCATCAGGAATTGAGTTCCTAGCCTCTCATTCATGACCTCATGCATGAACAACACATAAAGCATTAGGTAAGGTGGCTACATCATTATGCACAAGTTGTATTCAAATCAAAATTTGCGCATGACCACATTTTGTCCTATTTCTAGAATGCATGTGTTTTCGGCGCGCCTGGGACATGCGTCTCACGCAGGCAGTGTGTAAACTCTAACCTGTTAACATGGGAGCCAAAATATAAACGGACACGCCACGCAGCTGACACGCTCACACCATGCAGCCAACACGCTCACGCCACGCGGCTGACACGCTCCCGCTACACAGCGAGTGTGCAGGAGGCCTGACCGTTAAAACGAGACCAATAAGAAGAGGCGTTGCAACAATGTTTACAAACATACATTGTAACGCTGGCTGCACAGATTATGCAGACGCAGACCGCTACGATTGACTGACACACGTGAGGCTACTGACCAAGCGGGAGTGACAACGGGTCAAATTAATTTCCTTGTTTCTGATATGAAGACGAGACGTGTGTGACTCCAACATCTCACAGTGACCAATAAAACGTACAGAGAAAGACCGTCAAAACTTTTCAGACCGTCCTGCCAACCTGTAGACATTTTAACATCAATGTACGCTGTAACGTTTTTTCACCATAAAGTCACTGAAGCGGCTGCTGTTTCAATACTGTCGGCTCTCTGCAGAGGGCAGGGCTGCTGCTCCATTTCCCCCGCGAGTGACGCACACACACACACACACACACACACACACACACACACACACACACACACACACACACACACACGTTGGATGCAGGAAAAAACACAGATGAGACGACACGATGACCTAAATTGAGGACAGCTACACTCATTATTGTAAGTGTAATGATAAGTTAAAGTCCAATAAGTACTTTATCAAAGTGTGTGTGTGTGTGTGTGTGTGTGTGTGTGTGTGTGTGTGTGTGTGTGTGTGTGTGTGTGTGTGTGTGTGTGTGTGTGTGTGTGTGTGTGTGTGTGTGTGTGTGTGTGTGTGTGTGTGTGTGTGAGACCAGGATAGGAAATTAACTAACAATGTAAAGATCAACAAGCCACTGACAGTGACATACAGTGCCTTGCGAAAGTATTCGGCCCCCTTGAACTTTTCGACCTTTTGCCACATTTCAGGCTTCAAACATAAAGATATAAAACTGTAATTTTTTGTGAAGAATCAACAACAAGTGGGACACAATCATGAAGTGGAACGAAATTTATTGGATATTTCAAACCTTTTTAACAAATAAAAAACTGAAAAATTGGGCGTGCAAAATTATTCAGCCCCTTTACTTTCAGTGCAGCAAACTCTCCAGAAGTTCAGTGAGGATCTCTGAATGATCCAATGTTGACCTAAATGACTAATGATGATAAATAGAATCCACCTGTGTGTAATCAAGTCTCCTGCTCTGTGATAGTCTGAGGTCTGTTTAAAGCGCAGAGAGCATCATGAAGAAAAAGGAACACACCAGGCAGGTCCGAGATACTGTTGTTGAGAAGTTTAAAGCCGGATTTGGATACAAAAAGATTTCCCAAGCTTTAAACATCCCAAGGAGCACTGTGCAAGCGATAATATTGAAATGAAAGGAGTATCAGACCACTGCAAATCTACAAAGACCCGGCCGTCCCTCTAAACTTTCAGCTCATACAAGGAGAAGACTGATCAGAGATGCAGCCAAGAGGCCCATGATCACTCTAGATGAACTGCAGAGATCTACAGCTGAGGTGGGAGACTCTGTCCATAGGAAAACAATCAGTCGTATACTGCACAAATCTGGCCTTCATGGAAGAGTGGCAAGAAGAAAGCCATTTCTTAAAGATATCCATAAAAAGTGTTGTTTAAAGTTTGCCACAAGCCACCTGGGAGACACACCAAACATGTGGAAGAAGGTGCTCTGGTCAGATGAAACCAAAATCAAACTTTTTGGCAACAATGCAAAACATTATGTTTGGCGTAAAAGCAACACAGCTCATCACCATGAACACACCATCCCCACTGTCAAACATGGTGGTGGCAGCATCATGGTTTGGGCCTGCTTTTCTTCAGCAGGGACAGGGAAGATGGTTAACATTGATGGGAAGATGGATGGAGCCGAATACAGGACCATTCTGGAAGAAAACCTGATGGAGTCTGCAAAAGACCTGAGACTGGGACGGAGATTTGTCTTCCAATAAGACAATGATCCAAAACATAAAGCAACATCTACAATGGAATGGTTCACAAATAAACCTATCCAGGTGTTAGAATGGCCAAGTCAAAGTCCAGACCTGAATCCAATCGAGAATCTGTGGAAAGAACTGAAAACTGCTGTTCACAAACGCTCTCCATCCAACCTCAATGTTTTGCAAGGAGGAATGGGCAAAAATGTCAGTCTCTCGATGTGCAAAACTGATAGAGACATACCCCAAGCGACTTACAGCTGTGATCGCAGCAAAAGGTGGCGCTACAAAGTATTAACTTAAGGGGGCTGAATAATTTTGCACACTCAATTTTTCAGTTTTTTATTTGTTAAAAAGGTTTGAAATATCCAATAAATTTCGTTCCACTTCATGATTGTGTCCCACTTGTTGTTGATTCTTCACAGAAAATTACAGTTTTATATCTTTGTTTGAAGCCTGAAATGTGGCAAAAGGTCGAAAAGTTCAAGGGGGCCGAATACTTTCGCAAGGCACTGTATATGTTCATATTTGATTAATTAATAAATCATAATCAATCAATCAATCAATCAATCAATCAATCAATCAATTATTTTTTTGTCTTAAATCCACCAGCCATTTTCATATTATACCAACATTTGCATCATCCTGAGCCTTTTTGGTAAGGTTCCTTGAAAATCTCAGCCCAGAGTAATTCATTAATAGTAATAATTATTATTCTCCCCAAAACAAGTTTCCTTTTTATTACATACACAAAAAATGTCACAGTCTTCTGCAACTTCATTGCAACAAACAATTGCAATTTTTTACAAAAGCTCCCGTGAAATCCGGCATTTTGGGCCGCAACAATCTCAAAAAAAGGCCGCGAAATCCTGGAGGGACTGCCCTTGTGTGTTTTTTCATGTGTTATGGTCAACATTCACCAGTGTTTTTTGTTGTTGTTGTGGTGTGCTTAGGCTACTCCTGATTTTGTCAGTCATGTCATCTCTTATATGCTGTGTCTCTATGATCCTCTCCTGTCCTATTCATGGTAGCCTACTCGTGGACATTGCGCCGTCATCACGTGCTGTAGTAGGGGGGCCTGCCTAGATAATCCTGCATAGGGGCCCGGTGTTGGCTCGTTACGCCACTGTCCTACCGTGAGCCTTAAGGGGCTACTGCACATATGTTTTTTGTAGTTTACAATAATATTCCTTAAAGTAAAATAAACATTGAAACATTAAAGTATATTGGGTACATCACTAAAATGAAGTCTGATCAGATGATCAGACAACAAGCCAACAGTTAGATGGTAGAGTAGAAATGACTACACTGGATTTAGTCTATATCTGCCGCTTGTCCCTCACCTTCCACTTTCTTTGTCTTGGCATTCTAATCTCCGGTCGATTCGGGAAACATCCTCATAGCTAGAACTGACAATCAAATTATATTTATCTTTTTTTTTTTTTTTGGCGTTGAATTCTTATCACACACTCTACAGGCATTTTAATTCCTGAGCTCGCCTCCCTATGTGCACGTTCCACCAAAACAAGTTCCTTCCTGAGGCTATTTAGCAGAGGCACCGTGGCTCCGTCCGGCGCATCCGGCACAATTGCCCAAGACTATTGTGATTGGTTTAAAGAAATGTCAATAAACCAAAGCATGTTTTTCTCCCATCCAGGAATGCTGTGTGGACTAGCCAGACCATCTGGCAATGTGAGACTACACTAGAATTGAGCTGTGAATAATGAGTGCAGCGCCGACTTACTGACTGTGCGATCTTGTTGTAGGTGAACCTGGACAGCAAGACGCGGGACCTGAGCCTCCAGCTGCTGCAGGCTCCCTCTCACACCTCTCTGGACCATGCTCAGAAACGCATCTACTCGCTGCTGGACACGGACTGTTATCCCCGCTTCCTCCAGTCCAACATCTACCTCTCCTTACTGCAAGAGGATGACTAGCAGCCACACAGGTATCACACACCTGGAGCAACAGTTGGCTGTTCCCAGGACGTCCTAAACTCTGTAGATCATAAACCTAATATAGAGCTGCTGTTTGTGTAAAAAAATATATCTGGATCAAACGTTGATGCTATTTGGCAACTGTGTGTAGGAAAGTGAGTCAGTTAAGTTAATATATGCTTTCCATTCAGAGTCTCTGTGTTTCCCTCTGCTTCCAGTCTTTATGGTAAGCTAAGCATGCCCTGACTCCAGCCCTGTACTAACACAGACATGGTATTGGTATCGATCCTTTTATCCCATTTTTGAAGAAAAAAAAGAAGAAAGAAAATAAGCAAATTTCATCAAATTAAAGTTAAACCAATCCTTTATTTGGCTTCTTGTTGGCCCTGGGAATTTGGAAAAACGGAGGCTAGGCGAGGCAGTTTTGTTTCCGTTACTTTAAATGACCCGTAAAACTACGCACCTCTCATTTTAACCAATCAACATCCTCCCTGTCACAGCTAATGTTCCCATGGTCCACTGCTCTGAGTTCTCTCTGCTGACGGAAAGGAAAAACCCGTTCAGCAAGGATGAGCTCCTTGCAGGAAAAGGTCAAAGTACTATGTGAGTTACTTGTATGGCACAGATGGGAAACCTGAGCAAATTGACTCTGACGGGTCAAATGACTCCGTGACTACAAGGAAGTTGAGCTCAGTCTGCTTCTGAATACTCTGCTCCACTGTTCAGACAAAGACAAACTGGGCATGCATACAATAGCCTTAGAAAACACTCCGTCATTTAAGCAGGCTGTGTGTAATGAGTATGTTAGCATTTCCTTGACTGTTGGTCCTGTAAAAATTGAAACACCCTCATATGATAGAACATTTTAAAGAAACAAAAGAAATAAGTAATAAGTCAGAAGTGTTTGTAATGTTTGAGAGTTTTAAAGAGAAACAAATAAAATCCAGTTTTTTTAGCTGATACGTGTGTTGATTAGCATCGAGCTGCAGTTCGAGTATGTGGGGGGGGACTGATCCCTGCTCATGCAGAGGTTGCTTGGATACAGAGTGACGGGACGTTCCGCATGTGTCGAGGGCAGAGCAAACATTAAAGGTACAATATGTAACATTTCTGTTTTAAAATGTCTAAAAGCGACCATACCTATGTTATATATTTTTGTGAGTTGTGTTCTTACACTATCCTAAATGTTTCCACCAAATGTCAAACCCAGAGAAATCTGTTATTTTTATTTTCAGACACGGCACGTTTCCTTTAGTCGCCCGTCAGTGGCGTCATATAACCTTTCACCCTCCAGTTACTCTAACTTCCGTCAGAACACTGGCACCAAGATGATACGTTCAGGAGTAATTGTAAATCATACAATGTCACAGAAAAAAAAAATGCTTGTAACCGTAATACTGCTTTTTTTTGCCATACAGCATCATTTTGTGATTAATTACATCCCACTTTTTTTCACAGTAATACAACAATTCAATTCAATTTCAATTCAATTTATTTATAGTATCAAATCATAACATAGGTTATCTCGAGACACTTTACAGATAGAGTAGGTCTAGACCACACTCTATAATTTACAAAGCCCCAACAATTCCAGCAATTACAGTAATTCCCTCAAGAGCAAGCAGTGTGACAGTGGCGAGGAAAAACTCCCTCTTGGGAAGAAACCTCGGACAGACCCAGGCTCTTGGTAGGAGGTGTCTGACGGGCCGGTTGGGGATATGATGAACAGTGGCAATAATAGTCAAATTAATAATGGAACAGTGACTGGATGTAGCGGGAAGCTGCAGGGTTCAGCAGGACGCAGCATGACATTGCAGGGCACCGCTGAGCTCAGCAGGGAGTGCAGCAGGACCACGGCGACAGCTGCAACCAGGATCTTGGTGCCAACGTTATCCAAGGAAATACGCTGGGTGAAAAAACATAAGGACTCCGGGGAGTAAACTCCCCAGAAGCTAGGATTAGTAACAAGCATTTCTGGGACGGGATACACACAAATAGTAATAGTAATATTAATAGAAAGGGAGAGGAGAGAGCAGCTCAGTGTGTCAAAGGAAGGAAGTCCCCCGGCAGTCTAGAACTATAACAGCGTAGAGACAGGTCATAAGGAGAGGTAGCTTTTTCGGGCTTAGAACTCTTCCCCCTGCCGGATCGGGCTTGGCTGGCCTGCCTCCCTCTACTTTGTTATGTATTATTAATCTAACAATTATGAAGAGAAGCAGTTGGGCCAGTTAGGTGAACACTGCAACTCCTCACTCCCTAACTATAAGCTTTATCAAATAGGAGAGTTTTAAGTTCATTCTTGAAAGCAATTACAGTTTCTGCCCCCCGAACCCAGATCGGGAGCTGGTTACATAGGAGAGGAGCCTGATAACTGAAGGCTCTGGCTCCCATTCTACTTTTAGAGACTCTAGGTACCACCAGTAACTCTGCATTCTGGGAGCGCAGTGCTCTAGTGGGACAATAGGGTATTAGGAGCTCTTCTAGATATGATGGTGCTATACCATTTAGAGCTTTGTAGGTCAAGAGAAGGATTTTAAACTCAATCCTGGATTCAACAGGAAGCCAGTGCAGAAAAGCTAATACAGGAGAAATATGATCTCTTTTCTTAGTTCTTGTGAGAACACGCGCTGCAGCATTCTGGATCAGCTGGAGAGTTTTAAGGGACTTATTTGAGCAACCTGACAGTAGGGAATTACAATAGTCCAGCCTGGACGTAACAAATGCATGGACTAGTTTTTCAGCGTTGTTTTGAGACAGGATATTCCTAATTTTGGCAATGTTACGAAGATGAAAAAAGGCTGTTCTTGAGGTTTGTTTTAGATTGGCATTAAAGGATATATCCTGATCAAAAATAACTCCTAAATTTCTGACAGTAGTGCTGGAGGCCAGGGCAATACCATCCAGAGTAGCTGTCATAAGATAATGAGGTTCTGAGGTGTTTAGGTGCCAGTACAATAACTTCAGTTTTGTTAGGGTTTGACATCAGAAAATTATAGGTCATCCAGGATTTTATATCTTTAATGCACGCTTGAAATTTAGCTAGCTGACTGGTTTCGTCTGGTTTGATTGACAAGTATAATTGGGTGTCATCCGCATAACAGTGAAAGTTAATTGAGTGTTTCCTAATAATATTGCCTAGAGGAAGCATATATAGGGAGAAAAGAATTGGTCCAAGCACTGAGCCTTGAGGAACCCCATGGCTAACTTTAACGTACTTGGAGGATTTATCGTTAACATTAACAAATTGAGATCGATCAGAGAAATAGGACTTAAACCAGCTTAGAGCAATTCCTTTAATGCCAACCAAGTGTTCCAATCTCTGTAACAGGATTGAATGGTCAATATTGTCAAATGCAGCACTAAGATCTAGTAAAACAAGAATGGAGACAAGTCCTTTGTCTGCAGCAGTTAAAAGGTTGTTAGTAATTTTCACCAGTGCCGTCTCTGTGCTATGATGCTTTCTAAATCCTGATTGAAAGTCATCAAATAAACTATTGCTATGTAGAAAATCACATAACTGATTAGCAACCACCTTCTCAAGGATCTTGGATAGAAAGGGAAGGTTAGATATAGGTCTATAGTTTGCTAAAACCTCAGGATCGAGGGTGGGTTTTTTCAGAAGAGGTTTTATCACAGCTACTTTAAATGACTGCGGTACATAACCTGTTAATAAGGACATATTGATCATATCTAGTAATGAAGTGTTTACCACGGGTAACGCGTCTTTGAGTAATCTTGTTGGGATGGGGTCTAAGAGACAGGTAGATGGCTTAGCTGAGGATATCTTTGACATTAATTGTTGAAGGTCTATAGGATAAAAGCAGTCTAAGTATATGTCGAGTCTAGTCGTTATTTCTAGCGACTCTGCGTTTAAATGTGAACCGTTACAAGTTGAGGGGGCAAAAGGTGACGGATTTTATCTCTAATTGTTGTAATTTTATCATTAAAGAAGCTCATGAAGTCATCACTACTCAGAGCTAGAGGAATAGATGGCTCAGTAGAGCTGTGGCTATCTGTCAGCCTGGCTACAGTGCTGAAAAGAAACCTTGGGTTGTTCTTGTTTTCTTCTATTAGTGATGAGTAATAGTCTGATCTGGCCTTTCTTAGGGCCTTCCTATAGGTTTTGAGACTTTCTTGCCAATCCAAACGGGATTCTTCCACTTTTGTGGAACGCCACTTACATTCGAGGTTTCGCGAGATTTGTTTTAATTTGCGAGTTTGGGAGTTAAACCAAGGTGCTAATTTCCTTTGCTTCATCATCTTCTTTTTCAGGGGAGCAACGGAGTCTAAGGTCGTCCGTAGGCAAGTCGTAGCACCGTCTACAAATGTATCAATTTGAGAGGGACTGAGGTTAACATAGAGGTCCTCTGTTATGTTAAGGCATGACATAGAGTCGATTGCTGTTGGAATATCTTCCTTAAATTTAGCTATAGCACTGTCAGATAGGCATCTGGTGTAGAAGCTTTTATCTAATTTAATATAGTCAGGTAGTAAGAATTTGAAAGTGATTAAAGAATGATCTGATAATACCGAATTCTGCGGAAATATTATTAAATCCTCAATTTCAATACCATATGCCAGCACAAGGTCGAGGTTGTGGTTAAAACAGTGCGTCGCCATGTGCACACTCTGACTGAAACCGATTGAATCCAGTAATGAGTTGATTGCAGTATTAAGGCTATCATTGTCAACGTCCACATGGATATTAAAATCACCTACAATAAGTACTTTGTCTGATTTAAGGACTAAACATGATAAAAACTCTGAGAATTCAGATAAAAATTCAGAATAAGGACCTGGAGCCCTGTAAATAATAACAAATATAATTGGCTGTAATGTTTTCCGTTTTGGATGTTGAAGATTAAGAACAAGACTTTCAAAGGAGTTATAATTTAATTTAGGTTTAGGAGTAATTAACAGGCTTGCATCAAAGATGGCTGCAAAGATGGCTGCAACTCCCCCTCCTCGGCCTGAGCCTCTAGGAATTTGAGTATTAATATGACTGGGAGGAGTTGCTTCATTTAGACTAACATAGTCGTCATGGCCCATCCAGGTTTCAGTAAGACAAAATAAATCAATTTTATTATCTGATATCAACTCGTTTACCAATAATGCTTTAGAAGACAGATATCTAATATTTAATAGTCCACATCTAATTTTCCTATTTTGTTCTATCGTTGCAGTCGTTTTAATTCCAATTAGTGTGTTAAGTATAGCGCATCTTTTGTTTACCTTTGATTTAACTGATCTGAGTCGGGGAACAGACATCGTGCTTATTAGACTAACAGAGACCTTATCTATTTTGTAAGTTCAATATCGATACCAGCTTAACGTTACTACAATGTGCTAACGTTGATACTAATCCTTATGAGGTTACAACATCAACCAACACGCTAATAGTTATTTTTAGTATGACTGTTTCGACCACAGCTAACAGGACTGAGCTAACCCACGAATAACTTCACTAGTAACGTTAACGTTAGCTGTATAGATAGACGATTAATCTAATGCTAATTTAGCCAAAGTAGCACACCACGGTCTGTCTGCCTCACTCCCCCGGCGCAGAGAGACTCAGTCGGGATGACAGCTGACAACAGCCCTGGGACATATAGCTAGCTAGTTACCGTTAGCCCCCAGCCAGCTATCAGCCAGCTACTTTCATTACAGCAACCCCCCCCAGCCAGAATTTATCTCCAGTGCCTGGTGCTTACGACGCTATTGGCCGTTTAATTAAACGTCGGGAAACCATAGACAGTATATGCGGGAAAAAGACTATATCAGACCCAGCACCGAGTCACAACAGCGGCCATCCATAGCGGTAGCTAGCTACATCTCCGTAGCGCTACCGGTGTATGTGCCGAAAATCTCCTCCCTGCTGAATTTCTCCCCCATAGTGTTTAGATGTCTTTACGGTTAGCTAAATTAACCCGACAAAAGGTGGGTTAAGCACCAAAACGAAAAGTTAAGATTACTGAAAAGTGAAGGGGAGATAATTCCTGGCAGCTGGGAGATGTTCTGCTGCTGCACAACAGGCATCGAACGTCCTGGCTCGCTGTTGCAGAGATTTCCCCGACAATCCCCACCCACACCCGTCTTTCAGCCTCGTTTAGTAGCTAGCTAGCGTTACAACAAACCCCATCCGCCCCGGTGTTGAAACCATCCAAAAGGTGACATTGATATGTGAAATATTATGTGTTTTAGCTGCTGGCTAATGTTAGCTTGCTGGCTCACTAGCTAACTGGTCAGCTACAAATAAAAATCTAATCAAGAAAAACGTAATTATGTTGGGGAAACTGCAGCTATTTTATTACAATAACATGAATAAACGTCATTAAACATAACGTGAATAAACTTGAATGGGTAAACTCGTCCGTGAACTGATGCATTCTAACTGGCAGCGAAGGTGTTTAACACTAAAAACTCCCATAATTCCACGCAACTTCACAACGTCATCAAAAGTCCAGTTTTACCGTCCATTGTTTTGGTTGAGAGACCCCTAGCGGCAGAAAGTTACATATTGTACGTTTAACACTGGTTCTAGACCAATCCACTGGTAAAAGGCGCCCATTCACACTGACCATTTGGATCTCTCTTATATAGACGCTTCATTTCGGTGTCAATCATTTCTTTGATTCTGTGTTTTATTATTGATATCTGTACTATCCTCAATATGTTGGGGATCTTTTAAATACCCTGAACACCCACACAGGTGTCTTCAGTTAATGTGGAAGATTAGACCAAAGCTGCTTCTCATGTCCCTCATCTGATATCTCCTCGGTCCTCGGCTGAACCAGAAGTTGTTCTGTCCCTCCTCGTGAGGGCCGTCTCAAAGCTCTTATTCCTGCCCCGAGGAGCGAGGAGGGATCACTGAGGAGCTATAGCCGAGGATCCAGTGAGCAGCCTTCCCAGAAGCCGTGCAGCTGAAGGAGTTACTAACTCCACTCAAACAGCTGACTGATTCATGTGACGCTTCAGAGGAAAGGACGTCTCATCTCTCTAAAACACATTTGCTCGTTGCCTCTCTCCTCCGATGATTTCCTCACGTCTCTCCCGGGCCCCCTAGGTGGGAGGGACTAAGACGCGAGGAAGGGAGGCAAGTGGAGGAGTTGGGGATGCAATTTAAGCAACGTGATGCAGCGCTTTTCGTAGGACTGTGTGGATGTGGTTAGACTGATTGAATGACATCTTCCTGAGTCCCCTGTTAGTGCTGTTGCACCGGTTAGGGCGGGACAAATGACAGCTTTATCATTCTTATTGCTAGAATGAATTTGTGACCTGTCTAAGCTGTGGCCCACCTTCAACCTGAGCAGAGTCTAATCAGCCTGAAGAACTGAAAACACCGGTGTGGGTGTTCAGGGCCTTTAAAAAGAAATTGACGGGTAGTTCTTTTCATTTAAATTTTTTTTCCATTCATTTCTCCATTTCCAGACACTTCTCCAGCTCTCGGTTATGCAGCAGGCCAAGCAAACGAAGCCCAACCCTCTTTACCCAAGCTACTTCCTCCAGCTCCTCCTGTGGGAACACAGGTGATCAACAGTGAGCGCCCACTTTTTGAACAGCTCTGGTTCTGGAAGTGATTTTCCCCATTCAATATCTCCTTTGACATTTCATTAAATGCTTATAAAAGTAGTTTTAAGCCTGGAACCAAGCCAACCAGCTATGAGATGAATGGTGACCATAAGACATTTGATTATGTGCAAAAGAACAATTTCAACACTGAAAAAGGCAAAGGTACTGTACAGAAACGACCAGAGACTCAACATTTCCATGGTAACAGCGAGCTCCTCATTGAGGGCCGGCCTTCATTTGCTATGACATCGATTAATTACAAGGACAACAAGATAACAATACACCATCATAAGAACGATTTAAAAACCCAACAAAACTTTAAAACGTTCTGAATTGAAGAATACAATTTGATAAATAAATTAGGGTTATGTATGGATACAAAAGAAAGTACAATTATGTAAAGCAAGTACAAGTTGAAGTTTCCAAATCGAAAACCAGATTCCTAAATTGGCAAAAAAGCACAACTGAGTTGATTCTAAGAATGTGCTGTAATTTGTCCCAGGATTCAAGGGCACTGAAGCTAAAAGGAACTGTTGAGCTCTATTATTACTATAAATAAAGTAGCAAGCCCATGTGAAAGTTAAACCGTTTAACTCCACGCTTTTTTCTGGAGCTTTGAACCTGTCTTCATGAGTGGATGGAGTTTGCTCGGTTGTTATCATGTACTAACCTTGAGTTAGGATGATTTTCTCACAAAAAAGTTCTTCTGGGGCCTCATTTATAAAACTGTGCGTAGATTCTATTCTGAAAGATTTTGTGCGCAAAAAAGTCAGAATTTTCGTACGCAAAAACAATATTCTGATTTATAACACCTTGCGGCGCACACCGGTACGCACTCTTCTCGTTATACATACGGACGTGCGTTAGCTTATGCGGTCGTGCACGAGCCTCACGCTCCTCCCAAGGTCGTCCCATATTTGTCCTAATAAGGTCCATGTTAATCAATCAATGAATATTCCAGCATCGAAAGGAGCCCTTGATCACCAATCACGAAACGGAAAAATGGGGAAAAAACACGATTCAGTGATTGTGAGATCGATGTGCTCCTAACAGAGGTAGAATATCGAAACAAAATCCTGTTTGGAAGCCGTAACCCTTGTGTAGTGTTCATATTGTTGTTACACAGCCTTAAAGGAGAACTCCGGGCAATTTTTCCGTTAATCTTGATTGCTATATGTATATGAGTACTGCCGATAGCAAAAAAAACGAGCCGAGTCGGTGCTAGCAACACGGAGCTGCTGCAGCTAATGCCGAGAGCTCCCACTCAGCTAACGACAGTTATGGGGGCATAAGATAAAGAGTGCCTTTGTGCCTCTTAACAGACACAAAATGCAATTAAAATGTCTGTGCAACATGAACAGGGCCCTTGACAACAAGATGCATTTAGCAACTTAGCCATTGTTTAAATTCACCTACCCTCTTAGCTGCTAGCTGCCGTCTGGGATGAGTGAGAGTGTTCAGCCAGGCTCTGGTAATAATCATCACGCAGCAGTTCCATGTGTATTTGTAGCATATATATCCATTTGTGTGCTGTCGTTGGTGAATATGAGTCTCTGCAGTGGCGAATTGTGTGGTAGTTTCCTTAGCCAGGCTAGCAGCCCGGACCGGCATCCTTCTACTTCCTATAGCCGCCCCCCCTCGCCTGCTGAGGCCGATAACAAACCAACAAGCGCCCGCTGGTCTGGTGGAGGTCTTCCAGAAGACCGTTCAAGCCTTCGCGGCGAAAAATTGTATTTTATTTCACCCTCACAAATAGGTAATTGGCACTATAGTGGTTATGACCATATTATTGACTATGTAACTACATGGAAACGGACCAAATTATGTTTATGGCCTGTACAGTAAAATAGTGTTTTAGACTGCTAGCTGTAGTCTCGCGCTGAAGTCCCGTGTGAATTCAGCTGTAGCGTGAAAAAGGTAAATAACACACTGCAGGTTGGAGGAGCGTAGTGTGTGAAAAGTGACGATCGGAGGTGTTCACAAGGGAAGAAGCTTAGAGTAACGTAACAATGGAGAATACAGAAGATATTGAACACATGGAAGAGGCTTTTGAGTTTTTACTTATGGTCATAACCACTACAGTGCTCAATTACCTATTTGTGAGGGTGAAATAAAATAAATTCTTTCGCCGCGAAGGCTTGAACGGTCTTCTGGAAGACCTCCACCAGACCAGCGGGCGCTTGTTGGTTTGTTATCGGCCTCAGCAGGCGAGGGGGGCGGCTATAAGAAGTAGAAGGATGCCGGTCCGGGCTGCTAGCCTGGCTAAGGAAACTACCACACAATTCGCCAGTGCAGAGACTCATATTCACCAACGACAGCACACAAATGGATATATATGCTACAAATACACATGGAACTGCTGCGTGATGATTATTACCGGAGCCTGGCTGAACACACTCACTCATCCCAGACGGCAGCTAGCAGCTAAGAGGGTAGGTGAGTTTAAACAATGGCTAAGTTGCTAAATGCATCTTGTTGTCACGTAAGGGCCCTGTTCATGTTGCACAGACATTTTAATTGCATTTTGTGTCTGTTAAGAGGCACAAAGGCACTCTTTATCTTATGCCCCCATAACTGTCGTTAGCTGAGTGGGAGCTCTCGGCATTAGTTGAAGCTTTTTGTGAGGAAGGAAATTCAATTATTAAAAAGGTAAAAAATAGAAACAAGATTTTGGATCATTATTGGTGCAAAACAGGTGAAAGTGCTTGAAATGTGACAATTTGGTAACTTAGTGTGGGAATAGCAGGTGCAGAAAGACAACATTCACACACAGACACCTACAATCAGACACGACCACATAAAGACGCACAGACACACAGACACACACACACACACACACACACACACACATACACATCAAACAAACAACGCATTTCCCGGGGAGAGGCAGGGGAGAGCAGCGCTGCACGGTTTGGGAGGATCCCCTGCCTCTCCCCGTTGCTGGCAGCCCCTCGCCAGGCGCCGCGATCGGCTCTGGGTCGGTTTAGCAAGAACGGGATTGTTGGGTTCAGGAAAACAAAAATTGGGTTAGGTTCGGAAAACGGGCATACCATCGGAGTTTACTAAAACGCAGTCTATAAAACCTCGGGAGCATTACGCATGATCACACGTGTGGTCAAAAGTTTGCGGAAAACTGGGAACATTTTTACGCATGGAAATTCTTTATAAATCCCGACTATTGCGAGGAATGTTGCGACGACAAATTTCACCCTGCTTCACGCAACTTTTTCTTGCATAACAGGTTTTATAAATGAGGCCCCTGGTCTCTGTACTAAAACTCAGGGATCATATACACTTGGTCGGTGACTCATCATGGGAGGTGGCCTGTGGCGGAGTCGTCGTGGGGGAAAACAATCCTTTCCTCCTGAACAGATAACATAGCGTTAACCCAGTATGGACTGCTCAAAATCACTTTTGCTGCTTGACAGAGTAAGACATTAAAATAAACTGAGCCGTACTGGGTCGGATTGTCTGTACATTATATGTGACTGGACCAACGACCCGGCGGAACGGCCAGAGGTGTCCTTTCTGTTTCAGAATCAGAATCAGAAAGGGTTTTATTGCCAAGTACGTTTTTTGACACATACAAGGAATTTGTTTTGGTGTTGTTGATGCACATCACAAATTCTCTAAATGTAATATTAAACAATATAAGTATAGGTATAAACAATATAACTATATAACTGTTTCGTTGGCCTTGCTGTGTATTAACAATAAACGGGGAGACAAATAAAGTTCCTTCCTAAATCTCTGATTTGATACAGCTACATACCCCCACCCATAGTCGGAGATCATTAGGTCAAATGCTATTAGTGGTTCCCCACACTCATTTTAAAAGAGAGGGGATCGGTCATTCCTAGTGTGGCAATGCAAGTGGCCTATGACACTCGAGAAACTAAAAATGGCCGACAACGTCACTTGGGATAGGCCCAAGACCTTTAAAGCACACAAATCCGTTTATCAAAATCAGGGGTCAGAGACAATTATTAAAATATACAATTTAATTTAATTAGATATGTTAAAATAGCAATCTTTTCTGTTAAAAATTAATAAGTAATGGATATTAGAAAAAGAAACAAGAAACAAAACACAATTCAAATAAACAATCGAGCATGCATAATAAGAAAACAGCAAATCAACCAAAATAAAAAGAACAATAAAACCACGTTAATACAATCTGTACAGAGCCAATTTTGTACCACTATCCAGACCGCTTAGGTACTAGTATCCAGACCACTTTTGTACTAGTATCCAGACCACCTTTGTACTAGTATCCAGACCACTTTTGTACTAGTATCCAGACCGCCTTTGTACTAGTATCCAGACCGCTTTTGTACTAGTATCCAGACCGCTTTTGTACTAGTATCCAGACCACCTTTGTACTAGTATCCAGACCGCCTTTGTACTAGTATCCAGACCGCCTTTGTACTAGTATCCAGACCGCCTTTGTACTACTATCCAGACCGCTTTTGTACTACTATCCAGACCGCTTTTTGTACTAGTATCCAGACCGCCTTTGTACTAGTATCCAGACCGCCTTTGTACTAGTATCCAGACCGCCTTTGTACTAGTATCCAGACCGCCTTTGTACTAGTATCCAGACCGCCTTTGTACTAGTATCCAGACCACCTTTGTACTGGTATCCAGACCACCTTTGTACTGGTATCCAGACCACTTTTGTACTAGTATCCAGACCAGTTTTACCGGAAGCTCACACCACAGCAAACTGATGACCTAGGGCAGCGGCAAAAACGTACAGCACGCCAACCCGGACACGTATCCACACACCCAGCAGGAGAAGACAGAGAAACAGAACAAGTCCACACACAGGCTTAAATAATGCCCCCCCCTCTCCCAATCAAGCGGAATGAGCCCCAGGTATGCTGATCTGCGCTCCCGTGTGCAGGTAAGAGGGAGGGGAAAAACCTCATCCTGTCACACAAGCAGTGGCTCCTAGGCTGTGGAATGACTTGCCTCTCTCGCTGCCTTGTGTGGATTCTATCGAATCTTTTAAAAAGCAGCTGAAGGACTCTGCTGTTTAAGCTTTGACTTAGTCGAGGGTTTTTTTCTGGTTGTTTGTTGTTTTCTATTTGTATTTCAATTTGCTTGTATTGTGACTTATTGTGTTGTATTGCATTTTATTGTGAAGCACTTTGTGATTTTTATCTGTGAAAGGTGCTATACAAATAAAGTTTACTTACTTACTCATGTCGGTACACGATCCGTTCTGCCTGCACAATCCATTCAAAATGTTCGCGCATGCACTGTCGTACGAGGATTTACGACACTGCACGATCTGTTCCACGCTTCCGGTCGACAGCCAAGCTAACGTTAGTTTAGCTAACAGCTAATTCGGCTAACCGCTAGCTGAGACAGCATGTAATAACTTTAAAAGACCCTCAAAATAAAACTTGAAAATAAACGTTAACCTATAGAACAGCTGTTACGTCAGTTCTACTTTACTTGTGCTCATTTAAAATACAATCACTCAATATTTGTCTTTATTGTTATTACTGTAAAGTCTTAATTTAGCTGTAGCCTGCTTCTCCCATTAAGTTTGACTTAACGTTATTTTAGACTGAATCTAGATGTCAGCTAGTGGTTAGCCGAATTAGCTGTTAGCTAAACTAACGTTAGCTTCCCGGTGGAGGCTAGCCATAGGCTAGCGTGGAACAGATCGTGCAGGTCGTATCCTCGGTAAAACAGTATTATCTTGTGCATGTGCAGAACAGATCGTGCAGGCAGAACGGATCGTGTACCGACAGACGTGACTGCATCGTCAGTACCGTGCACCTTTATTAAACTTCCCCGGTTACATGCGTTCCATACAAAGGTTCCTACCCAAGTATTTCAACTAACACTACATCCCCCTTTCTGACTAAAAGATTCAAACCAGGTTTTAAACTAAGACATGTGGCTTCCCATTAATCTCTTATTTCTTAAAGTAGTCTTTTAACCGTTGTACTCCTAACATACTGTCAGTAACAGCCTCACTGAAAATATCAAATCATTTCAAACGTCAACAACAGTCAACAATCCTGAACTAATTTTGTTAAGACCATTACGCAAAAGAATATTTTCAAGTTGACATCTTTCAACAACATTCAACACTTTTCAATTGACATATTGCCTTCTCTTCTTTTTTTTTCTTCTTTTATTTTATGTCCACAATGTCTATGAGCGAACAAAGTCTTTCAAGTACGCTGGAGGTACTCTCACCCTGGCAGGGACACGGCTTCCTTGCAGTGAAGCCTGCTGACCGGGTCACACAGGATTTCAGGTGTGCTCTCTGCCATAGGATCAGCATTATCGGGCGTCACCTCAGGTACGTCGGTGGTTGTTACTGGTGCTGTAGGGGTGGATGAGAGATGGTACCGGTTTCTCCTCAGGGTCCCCCTTGGTGTGTCAATGATGTAGGACCTTGGTGTACCTGCATTAGACACCACTGTCCCCCTCTCAAGCATATCCTTGACCCACACATGGTCACCTTGTTGCAGGAGCGGCATGTTGCAGGCTCTGTGTCGACAGTCATTTCTTTCTTTTTAGATTTTCCATGTCTGTCCATCTGGGATTGAGCTGGGATGGAATTACAGGAACTGGTGTTCTGATTTTTCTGCCCATGAGAAGCTCGGCTGGACTGTGTCCATTCGCTAGAGGAGCAGCGCGGTAGGCCATCAGGGCAAGGTAAGGATCACTTGATTTCTTCAGGAGACCTTTGATTGTCCTTACGGCCCGCTCTGCCTCCCCGTTGCTCTGTGGGAAGTGAGGACTGGACGTCACATGACTGAAACTCCACTCTTGTGCAAACTTTCTGAAGTGCTCAGATGCAAATTGTGGTCTGAGCGCACCACGTCTGGTATTCCATGACGTGCAAAGATGGATTTGCAGTGCTCTATCACAGCTTCAGATGTTGTGTGAGTGAGTTTGGCCACTTCGAAGAATCTTGAGAAGTAGTCTACCATGACCAGGTAATGCTTGTTGTTTTCTGTCTGAAACAGGTCTGCACTGACTTCCCTTGCTGGGAACTCAGTGGGTTGCAGCGTTTCTTTGAAGTTGGTTCTTTCGCGACTGCACACATCATAGTTCTCTATCAGTTGTGTCAAGTCTTTACTAAGGCCCGGCCACCATACAGATTGTTTGGCCCTCTCTCTGCATTTATTCATTCCCAGATGGCCCTGGTGCAATTTATTCAGCATGTCTGCTCTAAGTGATGCAGGGATTACTATCCTACAGCCATAAAGTAGCAAACCCTCATGAATGGTTGGCTTGCCTGAGAATGGCAGATAGGGCCAAAATGCTCTTTGTTTGGTGAATTTATCCGGCCAGCCCTCCTTGCAGTATGTCTTCAGTTTGTGTAGTAGTGTCATTGTCCTGATGTGTCTGTATTTCTTTAAGTCTTTTTTCTGTAGCTGGCAAGCTTGCTATAACAGTGTCCACATACAGGTTCACCTCTTCCTCCTGTAAGCTTCCTGCTGTGTCAGTGACCGATGTCCTTGCCTGGCACGTGTGAGATATTGTAAGAGAACCTCATGAGTCGCATGCGTAGGCGCTGTATGGCGCTTTGAGCTTAGCAGAGGAACTAAAGGCTTGTGATCTGTGTGTCTCTATGTTGAAAGTCTTTCCAACGAGGAACTCGGCAAACCTCTCACAGGCCCATGTTGTAGCTAGAGCTTCCTTTTCAATTTGAGCGTACCGCTGTTCGGTGCTGCTAAGGGCTCTGGAAGCGTATGCCACCGCCTTCCAGTTTGTCTCACCTTGTCGCTGCAGAAGGACGGCCCCCATGCCATAAGAAGATGAATCAGCTGAGACGAGTGTTTCTGCATTGGGGTCATACAGAGCAAGACCTGGCGGTGTAGTTAGCTCTTCCTTAATCTTCTCAAAGGCGTGCCACTGTTGTGGACCCCAGGCCCACATATTGGATTTCCTCAACAGTTCTCTGAGTGGACGTGTTTTTTCAGCCAGATGAGGCAGAAATTTCCCCAGGTGGTTTGTCATTCCTAGGAAGCATCGCACCTCACTGACGTTAGTGGTCTCTGTCATGGCCTTCATGGTGCTCACCTTGTCAGGGTCTGCACTGACGCCTGAAGCCTTGATGACCTGTCCCAGGAACTTTATCCTGAGAAGAGAAGACTCTTTGGATAACGGGATCTTCCAGAATCCAGAGCTGGCGTCAAGTTTAGAAAAAGATTTGTCTGCAGCGAGCTGTCCTAATGTGTGTTCAACTGAAGGCAGAGGATGCTTCTCCCTCATCACTGACTTGTTCAGCTCAGTGAGGTCTGTGCAGATTCTGACTCTGCCGTTGCACTTGGGCACCACCACCATGGGTGCACACCATGCGGTGGGCTTCTCCACCTTTGAAACAACTCCCTGCTGTTCCATACGACTCAACTCTTCTTTTACTCGTGGCATGAGTGGGAGAGACGGGGTGATATGTCGGGGTGTGGAGAGGGAAAAAGGATTTGCCCCTGGCTTCAGGACAATGGTGTACTCCCCCTCCATTTTCCCTAGTCCTGAGAAAAGGATTGGGAATTGCCTTTGCAGTCTCTTTGGTATCCAGGCTGGCGACCGAGGAGTGGCGTACGTAGCCCAACCACAACGTAAACTTCCTCTTTTGTGCTTTTATTGTCCTTACTGAGAGTGGCTGCAAATTTCCCTTTCACCTTCAAAGGTGTTCCTCCTGGCCCATAAAGAATCTTTGTTGCTCTCAACAGCTTGTTGACCTGGCTCTGTGTGTACAGTTTTGCTGGGATTGCAGTGACGTCTGCTCCAGTGTCAATTTTGAACACTGCCTTGTGATTGTCCACTTTTATTTCTGTCATCCATTGACTGGCCCCTGTATCCTCTGACATAGTGCCCAAGAAAGCAACGTCCTCATCGCTGTCTGACAACTCAGTCACTGCGGCTACATTCACTTCCATTTTCTTTCTAGCTTTGCAGACTCTAGCATAATGTTCCTTTTTTTCTGCATTGGTTACACACAGCCTCTCTTGCTGGACACTGCTGTGGATGATGCCCTTGCGTGTCTCTGCATCTATAGCATTGCATTTGTCTGTCCTGTGTCATTGTCTTAAAAGTTGGTGCGGCTTGTTTTGTTTTGAACTTGAGCCGATGTGCTGACACGTGTGCACACTATCTGAGTGTTGCAGGCTTCTTCTTTAAAGTTTGACTTAAAGGGAAACTTCACCGATTAGCATTAAGCTTTGTATCAGTAGAACCCCGGTAGTATTTTTGAATGACCATGCTTCCCTCCCTCATGGCCCCCTGAGAGGGGAGATCTCTGTATTGAGGGTCTGGAAAAAAACCTCAGATGACGCAAAATGACGATTTTTGCGTCATCTGAGGCTTTTTTGCCCAGAGGCAAAAGACTACAGCCTGTATTCATTGTGTATTAGGAGCCACTTCCGCATATCCCAAAGGGGGTTGGACTGTCGGCTTTTTCCGGAGATTGCCGAGGAAAAAACGAGTGTCAGCCATCTTGAATCCTCGCTTAGCTTCTCAGCAGGAGCAGAAACTGTTCATCCCGACGGAAATTTTGGGACGCAAGCTTTGATTTTGAAAAGTAGACGGGACGGCATGATATGGGACGCTCCAGGCTGCAGCCATACAGTCTTGGAAATTTTAGAACAATTATGTGCATTCAAACTACCACACACGTGTACCACCGGGATACATTGGAACACATCGGAGAATATGCAGGACACTTTATTACGGACGCAATACTCGACACACTACGCAAGCTTTGCCTGCACGGAGACCAGCGGTGGTGCTCGATTCCTGTGGCCGGTAAAGTGACCTCATCAGTGGGGAGCGTTGAACGAGTGTGCCGGTGGAAAGCTAACGCTAGCCAGCCATCTGTTCACCAATCGTGCTTGCAAGTGTCCGCTCATTAAACAAACTGGACTACATCCAACTTCAACGAAACTCCCAACGCAAGTTCAGAGACGGCTGTGTTTTTGTTGTTGTGGAAATATTGCTGTGGACAATCCAGCCTGCTGTCACCGGGTAAGACTACTAGTGGAGGTGGGCTGTGTTACCCCGGACTGCCTGTTGCAGAAATGGGGTGATTTGTATCCAACTAACTGCTAACTGCTGGTGGAGTTTGTGACTGTAAAATGCCGACAAATCTAGCTACATCCCACGCAAATGTACGGCTGTGTTTATACTCGATGTTTATACCACAGCCCACCAAGAGCTAATGCTAGTAGCTATGAGTTAGCCTTCTTTTATTACATGGCTTGGTTGAATTTTAATGTAGAATTCAGTATGTTATTTCTTGATCACAGACCGCTGCTAAGGATAACACACTGTTGCCATGCATAGCAGAGCGTTGCCATGGACACAGTTCTGTTCACTCTGGAGCTATCCATCAATCCGCTGAAAGAAGTGCGGATAATGTATCAGCTGTGGCAAAAAAAAGCATGTTTTAAATGTGTAACACCCCTTGAGCCACGGTGAAACGTTTTTCGTGTATATGGTTGAAATGACAATAAAACACACTTGTTGAGTAGATCGTCTCACTGTCTGTCTGTAAAGGGCAGGCGTGGCTTGGGAGTGGCCTCATACAGCATCAAAGCAAGTGCATTCTGGGATTTGGTGTCTTTCATCCATATGAGCCAAAAACACATTTTCTGTCTTATCTTGGCCTAGAAGGCACTCAATTTTCCCATTTCTACTACATAAGTGACCCAATTTAAAGATATATTCAGCTTTCCAGCGGTGAAATTTCCCTTTAAGCATTTCAAGCTGCTTCTTTACTTGATCACTTGTCGGGCCTTGTTGATGGTTTTCTCCAATGTCAGTTCGGAATCCATCTGTAATTGTTCTGAAAGGCGTTTATCTCTCAGGCCCACAACCAGTCTATCTCTCAACATTTCATCGTGCAGAGCCCCGTATCTGCCGTGCTCCGTGAGGCAGTGCAGCGCCGTGTGAAAGCTGTCTGCTGACTCGCCCTCTTCTTGTTGTCGATTAAATTAAGCCCTCTCAAATATGACGTTCCTGCGGGCTATGAAGTGAGCATCCAGTTTCGCTTTAACTGTTGCATATTCACCCGCCTCTTTGGGGGTTAAGTGCAGGGAAACTTAAATGTCTTCTGCCTCTTCTCCCATTGAGTAGATAAGTGTGTTCACCTGGTTTCCATCATCCTGCGCGTCTAATCCAGATGCGATGCGAAACCTTTCAAATCGTTTTATCCACTTTGTCCATTCGTCCGCCTTGAAAGTAAATTTCTCTGGAGGAGTGACTTGAAATAGAGCCATGTTGCTGCCGTCTCGTAGATGCTAACACTAATCCTCCGATTAGCCTGACACACTGTCATTTGATAGGCACATAAACAATCCGCTCTAAAACTGATGCACTACGTAGCCCTCTACACATTAATATTGTCTAGTAATTAACCGTGTTAATGTGGCGACTGGAACTTTTTGGTGTGGAGCGCCTTTTTGGCCTGCTCAACACCCAGACCCAAGGAAGACACCGGCAACGCATTTCACCCCGAGAATAGGATTTGACTAGTTAAATAGTTAAACCACCAAAATACAGAAAGCACACAGGTTCGATTTATGCATGAAGCCAGAGACGTAATTCCGTCAAAAACAATGATTTTATTAATACAATTACTAAAACATCAAATATAAAATACTATTTAAAATACCAGACACACTAAATATGGGAAATAAGTGCTGAGGTGGACGGACAGAAGAAATAATGAATGATAAGAACTGTTCATTTAAATTTCAAGAAGTGTCAAGAGAAGAAGTAAAACAACTATTATTGTCTATTAATAATGACAAGCCATCTGGGACGGACAACCTTGATGGAAAGCTATTAAGGATGGTAGCAGACCACATTGCCACTTCCATATGTCATATTTTTAATCTGAGTCTTGAGAATAGAGTGTGTCCACAAGTGTGGAAAGAAGCAATGGTAATCCCCTTAGCGAAAAATGCTCGTGCAGTTTTTTCTGGCTCTAATAGTCGACCAATTAGTTTGTTACCTTCTATAAGTAAACTTTTAGAAAAAATTGTATTTAACCAGATACAAGGTTATTTCATCAAAAATGAATTGTTAAGTAAATACCAGCATGCTTATAGAGAAGGACATTCAACTTGTACAGCTCTGGTACAAATGACAGATGATTGGTTAAAGTATATTGATCACCAAAATATTGTCGGAGCAGTATTATTAGATTTTAGTGCTGCCTTTGACATAATTGACCATAGTCTGTTATTGGGGAAGCTCAAATGTTATGGTTTTGCACCATCCGCATTAGCATGGGTAGAAAGCTACTTGACAGATAGAACACAGAAGGTGTATTTTAATGGAAGCTTCTCTGAGGTGAGGTCTGTAGCATGTGGGATTCCACAAGGGTCTTCATTAGGACCATTGCTTTTTTCTATCTTCACGAATGATCTCCCACTGGTCTGTGGAGGGGCTTCTGTGTCTATGTATGCGGATGATGTAACACTTTATATGCCGGCATCAGCTTTAGAAAACATTTCTGCAGCTCTCAACAATGAGTTGCAGATGGTATCTAATTGGGTAATTGATAATAAACTTGTCCTGAATATAGGCAAGACTAAAAGTATTTTATTTGGAACTAAATGTTCACTAAAAACAAGGCCCAGGTTGGATTTAGTACTAAATAATGTTGCTGTTGAGCAGGTACATGAAATAAAGCTTCTTGGGGTAACATTAGACTGTACTTTGTCGTGGTCAAGACATATAGATGAAGTGGTGAAAAAAATGGGGAGAAATATATCTGTAGTTAAAAGGTGTTATTCGTTTTTAAATTCATATTTAATTAAACCTGTTTTGCACACACTAGTGGTATCACACTTAGATTACTGCTCTGTGGTTTGGTCAGGAACTACAAAGAAGAATTTAGGGAAACTACAGAGGGTCCAGAATAGAGCTGCACGTTTAGCCCTTTGTTGTACCACAAGAGCTAATGTTAACAAAATGCACAGCAAACTATACTGGTTACCGGTTGATGAGAGGTTAAAAGCATCACTCCTTGGCTATATAAATAAAATTAATTTATGGAAAACTCCAGATTGTCTGTATAGGCAACTTACTCTGAGTTCTAATGTACATACATATCACACGAGGCATGCCGTAATTGGTAAATATATTATTCCAAAATCTAGAACAAACTCAAAACAACGTACAGTGTTGTATAGAGCTATGGTTGAATGGAACTCTCTTCCAGGTCATATTGCTAAAATTCAAAATATGAGTTTTAAAAAACAAATAAAAGATTTTTTTATGTTAACTTATATTGGTATATAGAGTATATTGTATGTGTATGTAGAGGTATGTGTGTGTGTGTGCATGTATATGTCCATATGTGAGTGTGTATATATGTATATTTGTATTTTATGAGAATTAGCTGTCTCGGTGTAGGATTGTTTGTTTATTCATGTTATGTGTGGACACCAGGAAGAGTAGCGGATGCATTTGTTGCATCAGCTAATGGGGATCCTAATAAAGATAAAGATAAAGACAGGGTCAAGGAGTGTGGGGTCTCAGGTAAGGATCACCCCAATCCCACGTGCGTGCACACACACACTCACACAGTGGTGAAGAACTCAAAATAAACCAAGGGGGAAAACACCGCACACAGGAGGGAGACACCACCACCGGGGACACCGACACCACCACCTTCGGCACTCAGCACCTATGGGAGAAGAACATTCAGTTAATGAACATGAATAAACCAAAAATAAATAGAAAAACAACTTCAATCTCAGGCAAATCTAGGCAGCAAAGGTGTCTTAATGGCTGCCTAGAGCCTAACAACCAAAATAACAAATAAACCATAAAGGTTTCAACAAAAATTAAAGTCTTTATCACAACTTAAACACAAATTAACCAAAAATCACTTAATCCTGCGGCCTAGAGCCAACAAAAATAACCAAGATTAACAGATAATAGAATTTCAACAGAAATGAAAGTCTTTTTATCAGAACTTAAACAAAAGAAATATAAATTAACCAAAAATCACTTAAATCATAATTTAAAAAATAAACCCATAAACATAAACCCCAATCTCCATACACATATTAGCAAGCACGGGCAAGCCAAAAAAGGCAAAGCTATCGTCCGTGTCACAATCACTCAAATCCAGCCCTGTCGGGACACTTTGGGCCACAGATCCTGGCGCTGTGAGGCGCGTAGAGATGTTCGAAGCCTGCCGTGAGCTTGTGTAGCTCCAACCCGTTGACAGTGGTTGAAACAGAAGTCAGTTGAGACAAAACAGCAGGTGGCAGGGAAGGGAGGGGCTAGTGCAGATACCAGCGCAAGCGAAGCAATTTACAACCCCGTCAGGGAGCTTCGCACCAATAAACCAATAGTGCCGATAGTACAGCTACACGGAGCCAGCAGCAAAACTCAACCCGGTTCTGTTACAGGAAGGATCGGGCATATATAGCATGCAGTTACTTCCTGATTGGTCCAGAGAGAGGGAGTGTGATTGAAACCACCTGCGACCAATCAACCTGCTACATTAACTTCTGACACCATGTTCAGTTGGCCTTGCTGTGTATTAACAATAAAGGGGGAGACACATGAAGACATGACTGCATCGTCAGTACCGTGCACCTTTATTAAACTTCCCCGGTTACATGCGTTCCATACAAAGGTTCCAACCCAAGTATTTCAACTAACACTACAGTTTCCCGGCATTTTTTGTTAACGTTAGCTACCTGATTGAACCTCCAGGTAAGAGACAGCTAACATTAATTGTTAGCTTATTTTAGATGATTCAATCTGACTGTATTATCAGTAACGTTATCCCAGGGTCATCAAACAGTCTGTTGTTATACCACGTTCATTAAAGCTATGATATTAAAGTGTGTCTAAGCATGTTAAATGAATAAATTCCATGTAACTGTTACAGCGACGACGTTAGTGGTATTAACACTGGCTCCGTTTGTCTATTCGGCAGTATATCAAACTTAAGATCAGGATTTTTTAACTTAATAGAGGCGCAGAATGCCACACAGCAACTTTTCGGCATTGTACCAAGCAAAAAACAATCATAAATATTGTTTTTATTTCTTATATATAAGAGTAAATTAAAAATTAATCGCTAATAGGTCTACGATCATTAAAGATACAATATGTAACATTATTGCCATAAAATGTCTAAAAACGACCATACCTATGTTATACATATTTTTATGAGTTGTGTACTTGTACACTATCCCAAATGTTTCCACCAAATGTCAAACCCAGAGAAATCTGTTATTTTATTTTCAGACATGGGACGTTTCCTTTAGTCGCCTTACTCCTAACTTCTGTCAAAACACAGCACCCAGATGATATGTTCAGGAGTAATTGTAAATCATACAATGTCACAGAAAAAAATACTCGTAACCGTAATACCGCTAACGGCAGTCACAGAGATTCCCCTGGCAATCCCCCCCCCCCACACACACACACACACACACCCGTCCCTCAGACTCGTTTAGTAGCTAGCTAGCGTTACAACAAACCCTATTCACCCCGGTGTTGAAACCATCCAAAAGGTGACATTGATATGTGAAATATTTTGTGTTTTAGCTGCTGGCTAATGTTAGCTTGCTGGCTCACTAGTTAACTGGTCAGCTAAGAATAAAAATCAAATCAAGAAAAACATAATTATGTTGGAGAAACTGCAGCTATTTTATTAGAATAACATGAATAAAGGTTAGTAAACGTAACGTGAATAAACTTCAATGGGTAAACTCGTCCGTGAACAGATGCATTCTAACCAGCGAAGGTATTTAACACTAAAAACTACAACTCCCATAATTCCACGCAACTTCCCAACATCTTTAAAAGTCTGTGTTTACCATCCATTGATTTGGTTGAGAGACCTCTAGCGGCACAAAGTTACATATTGTATGTTTAATTAGAATGGTTTGTTTCCCCCCATGACATAAACCGAAATCATGTTTTAGTGGGCGTTCCCAGTAATGCCAACCAGGTCTATTGTCTTTAGTATAGCCAGCCTTACCCATACTATACACGGCCAACGCAGTGGAAAAGGTCAAGGATGAGCAAAATAAATAGTTTATTCAGTCAGCTTCGATTCAGACAGTGCTCTCCTTTGGCAGTGATTACTGCTGCTAATGAGCACCCAGTGTCAGGAACTGTCTGCTTTCGCCTCAAATGTCATCAAACAAATAAACATCCTCAACATGTTTGTTAGCCTAGAAATCTAGACGCACCCTAGCGGCAGAAAAATTATTTTGCAGCTAGGGGGGTCTAGGCACTCTCCGTTGACTTGCGAGCTTCTGGTCAGGCCAATCACATCGTGTATAGAGTCGGTGGGCGGGCTTATGGCTACTGCTGCTGGGAACAGCGGTCTTCTGGAAGACTTGGAGTTCAGCTTTTCTTTGAGAAAAGAACAAAGAACGGCACTGAAGTCATTTTTAAAAAAGGAAGATGTGTTCGGAGTTTAAAGTTTAATCTATCAACTAGCATCTCTACCTTCTTCGTTGCTCTGCCTGGTTGTAGCGCTATCCTATCACCCTAAATCCTAAATCAATCGGTCTGTCACCCATTAGTTTAAATAATTCTCCGGACCACCCAGTTGATTTTGTATTTTATTACTGACATACACTACTGGTCAAAATTATTTCTTTATTATTTTAGCAGTTCAAGTCCATTGAATAGCTTGAAATAGTACAAAGGTAAGTGGTGAACTGTCTGAGGTTAAAAAAAAGTAGGATTACCCAAAACTGAAAAATAATGTACATTTCAGTATTTTACAAAAAGGCCTTTTTCAGGGAACAAGGAGCTGCAGGTTTGATACGTCCAGTTGCAGCAAGAAAGCCATTGCTAAGACGTCAGAATAAGAAAAAGAGGCTTGCCTGGGCCAAGAATCATCGTCAATGGACTACTGAAGACCGGAAGAAGGTGCTATGGACTGATGAATCAAAATTTGAAATCTTCGGTTCATCACGCAGGATTTTTGTACACTGTCGAGTAGGTGAAAGGATGGTTCCTCAGTGTGTGACATCAACTGTCAAACATGGAGGAGGAAGCGTGATGGTCTGGGGCTGTTTTGCTGGATCCAGGGTCGGTGATTTGTACAGAGTGAAAGGCACCCTGAACCAAAACGGCTACCACAGCATTTAGCAGCACCATGCAGTACCCTCTGGTATGTGCCTAGTTGGTCAGGGGTTCATCCTACAGCAAGATAATGACCCAAAACATAAGTCCAAGCTATGCCAGAACTACCTTAGGAAAAAAGAACAAGATGGTAAGCTTAAAAACATGGAGTGGCCAGCACAGTCACCAGACTTAAACACCATTGGGCTGGTTTGGGATGAACTGGACAGAAAAGTGAAAGCAAAGCAACCTACAAGAGCCACACATTTATGGGAACTTCTGCAACAGAGTTGGGAAGAACTTTCTGAAGAATATTTGATTTCCATTGTAGAAAGAATGCCACGAGTGTGTTCAGCTGTTATAAATTGATTCCATGATTTCTTTTTTAACAAAAATTTTTCATTTGTTCTATTGAACTGCATGAATTTCAATAAAAACCTGGAAACATTGGGGTGTTCTAAAACTTTTGACCAGTAGTGTAAATGCACTGTAAAACATCCCAGTATGCACTGTGCCTGACCTATGCTGTGGCTCTGGTGACGATGGCGTCTTCAGAACTGAACTTAACCCTCATGCCCTCTTCGGTCATTTTTGTACATTTTTCTCAAGTTTTTTTTTTCATTTTGTGATCATTTTTGCTGTGTTACTTCTTATAGCATGACATTTTGTAGGAATCCTTCTTTTCAGTCAAATTTTTTAAATCCAGTGTTTTTTACTCTTACATGTCTTTTATACTTAAATGATTCATTTTGTACCCTCTTCGAGGCAAAAATGTCCACGCACACAAAAACTGTTATTAAATCATCATATATCAATATTATTTTCTGTTTTTTTTTCATGAATCACTTAAACAACTTCTTACCTAATCAAAACCACCAAACATTCAATCATTTTCAGGATTTTAACCATTTAAAGGTCAGTTTATGTATTTGAAGTATGTCATTATTTATAAAAAAAAAAAAATGATTTTTTTCCCATATAATGAATAATATGTAGATGGGGCTTTGGTGGTGATAAGAAGCTTGGATATGTCAAAGATAAGCAACAAAACTGATTTGATTACATTAATATTTTTTATGTAGTTCCAAATTTTCCCTTTGGACACCTTCGAGGCAAAAATGGCCCCATTCACTTCCATTATAACCACATGTTTTGATCTCACTGCCTTTACAGTATAAAACCATGCATTCTGTAATGTCAGCATTTCATTTGGAAGAAAACTAGTCATATTTGACATTTTTACAGTATTTCACCAGATTCAACCATTTTGCCCTTGTAGCCCGATGCATGAAATTATAGTTATATTATGGAGCTCTGTGTGTGTGTGTGTGTGTGTATATGTGTGTGTGTGTATATGTGTGTGTGTGTGTGTGTGTGTGTATATGTGTGTATGTGTGTGTGTGTCTGTGTGTGTGTCTGTGTATATATGTATATTTGTGTGTGTGTGGGTGTATGTGTGTGTGTGTGTGTGTGTGTGTGTGTGTGTGTGTGTGTGTGTGTGTGTGCATGCATGTATGCATGTCTGTGTGTGATAGAGTTTGTGTAAATCTGTAAACAAACAAACAATGACAATTTTAGTGGTGAAAAAAGCGCACCTTACTTTTGCCAGTTATATTATGGAGCCGTGTGTGTGTGTGTGTGTGTGTGTGTGTGTGTGTGTGTGTGTGTGTGTGTGTGTGTGTGTGTGCGTGCATGCGTGTCTGTGTGTGAGAGAGAGTTTGTGTAAATCTGGGTGAAAAAAGGGCTTCTTTTGAAGGATGCATTTCATGTGTCTTTGAAGACGTGCTTGAATAAAAACATTGTCTCCTGCTATAGTTGTAAAAAGAAACAACTATTAGTGTGTTGATGCACCTGGCTCTAGAGAAGGAGAAAGACCTGGAGCAAAGAGAAGGAGCCTTTATCTTCCAGCCAACTGCAGGACTCATCTGAAGATGACACAAGTTTCTGGAGTCTGACAAAATGGTCACTGGTGTCCTCCAACTCTGTGAGTGCCTCTAACCCTTCCTCTGAAAGTGGAGAGGACACTGAAGATCCTGTCCAGCCTAACCTTGAATGGACAGTGAAGAATTGGCAATTCTGGTCTCCATCCAATACTGAGACGCTGCGCAACATTCAAGCACCGACAGGCATGATGTCAGAGCCCACGAGATATGCCATATCAAGTATCCATGATGTGGCATCCTCTTTCCACCTTTTCTTCACTCCTGACATGATCCAGCTGATTCAGGAAATGACAAACCTACATGGGAGGTGTTCAATCTCAGGATGGAGTGATGGGGATGCTCAAGAGAGTCGAACATACATGGGACTTCACACTTGGCAGGTGTTTACCGGTCCAAAGGGGAATCCACCCGGAGCCTGTGGGATGTCCATAGTGGGAGACCAGTCTTCAGGGCCACCATGTCCCACAAACCATTTGAAATGATAAGCACCAGTTTACAGCAAATGCAGGACACAATGTTTTTATTCAAGCACGTCTTCAAAGACACGTGAAATACATCCTTCAAAAGATTCCTTTTTTCAGCCCTAAAATGATCATTGCTTGCTTACAGGTTCATGCAAACTCTCTCACACACATACACATATACACACACACACACACACACACACACACACACACACACACACACACACACACACACACACACACACACACAAACACACACACATAGCGTTAGATCTAGACCAGGGAGTGCCTCTCTAACAGGTTCTCCCTACTCAGTGATACACCCGCTGCGAAGCCAATTCTGGTTATTGGGAGTTCTATACTGCGATATGTGAAGCCGGCGGCCCCAGCGGCTAAAGTACCTACGGTCATATGTGTCCCCGGGGCCAGAGCGGGCGATATAGAAACCCATCTAGAGCTGCTGGCCAAAAAGAACCGTAAATACAGTAAGATCATACTTCACGTAGGGGGTAATGGTCGTAAATTGGAGATCACTAAATTGAATGTTGAGTCACTTTGTGCATACGCAAAGACAATGTCGGACTCAGTAGTTTTCTCTGGACCCCTGCCAAACCTGACTAATGATGAAATGTACAGCCGTACGTCATCCTTCCATCGCTGGTTGTCGGGGTGGTGCCCAGCTAATGATGTGGGCTATGTGAATAACTGGGGGGCGTTCTGGGGAAAGCCTGGTCTGATGGAGAGAGACGGCATTCATCCCACCTGGGACGGAGCCGCTCTCATATCAAAAAATCTGACCGAGTTTATCAGACATAAACCATGACAACCCAAGCTTGATATTAGTAATCAGAGGTGTAGTATTACGCGCCCCTCTGTGCTTCCGTTGGAGCAGTCACCCACTCATAGTCTAATAAGCACGGTGTCTGTTCCCCGACTTAGATCTGTTAAATCAAAGGTAAACAAAAGATGCGCTATACTTAACAACGTAATTGGAATTAAAACGACTGCAACGATAGAACAAAATAGGAAAATTAGATGTGGACTATTAAATATTAGATCTCTGTCTTCTAAAGCAGTATTGGTAAACGAGTTGATATCAGATAATAACATTGACTTATTTTGTCTTACTGAAACCTGGCTGGGCCATGATGACTATGTTAGTCTAAATGAAGCCACTCCTCCCAGTCATATTAATGCTCAAATTCCTAGAGGCTCAGGCCGAGGAGGAGGAGTTGCAGCCATCTTTGATGCAAGCCTGTTAATTACTCCTAAACCTAAATTAAATTATAACTCCTTTGAAAGTCTTGTTCTTAATCTTCAATATCCAAAATGGAAAACATTACAGCCAATTATATTCATTGTTATTTACAGGGCTCCAGGTCCGTATTCTGAATTTTTATCTGAATTCTCAGAGTTTTTATCATGTTCAGTCCTTAAATCAGACCAAGTACTTATTGTAGGTGATTTTAATATCCATGTGGACGTTGACAGCAATAGCCTTACTACTGCTTTCAACTCATTACTGGATTCAATCGGTTTCAGTCAGAGTGTGCACAAGGCGACGCACTGTTTTAACCACACCCTCGACCTTGTGCTGGCATATGGTATTGAAATTGAGGATTTAATAATATTTCCGCAGAATTCGGAATTATCAGATCATTCTTTAATCACTTTCGAATTCTTACTACCTGACTATATTAAATTAGATAAAAGCTTCTACACCAGATGCCTATCTGACAGTGCTATAGATACATTTAAAGAAGATATTCCAACAGCATTCAACTCTATGTCATGCCTTAACATAACAGAGGACCTCTATGTTAACCTCAGTCCCTCTCAAATTTATACATTTGTAGACAGTGCTACGACCTGCCTACGGACGACCTTAGACTCCGTTGCTCCCCTGAAAAAGAAGATGATGAAGCAAAGGAAATTAGCACCTTGGTATAACTCCCAAACTCGCAAATTAAAACAAATCTCGCGAAACCTTGAATGTAAGTGGCGTTCCACAAAAGTGGAAGAATCCCGTTTGGATTGGCAAGAAAGTCTCAAAACCAATAGGAAGGCCCTAAGAAAGGCCAGATCAAACTATTACTCATCATTAATAGAAGAAAACAAAAACAACCCAAGGTTTCTTTTCAGCACTGTAGCCAGGCTGACAGATAGCCACAGCTCTACTGAGCCATCTATTCCTCTAGCTCTGAGTAGTGATGACTTCATGAGCTTCTTTAATGATAAAATTACAACAAGTAGAGATAAAATCCGTCACCTTTTGCCCTCAACTTTTAACAGTTTACCTTTAAACGCAGAGTCGCTAGAAATAACGACTAGTCCCAACATATACTTAGACTGCTTTTATGCTATAGACCTTCAACAATTAATGTTAAAGATATCCTCAGCTAAGCCATCTACCTGTCTCTTAGACCCCATCCCAACGAGATTACTCAAAGAAGCGTTACCCGTGGTAAACACTTCATTACTAGATATGATCAATATGTCCTTATTAACAGGTTATGTACTGCAGTCATTTAAAGTAGCTGTGATAAAACCTCTTCTGAAAAAACCCACCCTAGATCCTGAGGTCTTAGCAAACTATAGACCTATATCTAACCTTCCCTTTCTATCCAAGATCCTTGAGAAGGTGGTTGCTAATCAGTTATGTGATTTTCTACATAGCAATAGTTTATTTGATGACTTTCAATCAGGATTCAGAAAGCATCATAGCACAGAGACGGCACTGGTGAAAATTACTAACGACCTTTTAACTGCTGCAGACAAAGGACTTGTCTCCATTCTTCTTTTACTAGATCTTAGTGCTGCATTTGACACTATTGATCATTCAATCCTGTTACAGAGATTGGAACACTTGGTTGGCATTAAAGGAATCGCACTAAGCTGGTTTAAGTCTTATTTCTCTGATCGATCTCAATTTGTTAATGTTAATGATAAATCCTCCAAGTACGTTAAAGTTAGCCATGGGGTTCCTCAAGGCTCAGTGCTTGGACCAATTCTTTTCTCCCTATATATGCTTCCTCTAGGCAATATTATTAGGAAACACTCAATTAACTTTCACTGTTATGCAGATGACACCCAATTATACTTGTCAATCAAGCCAGACGAAACCAGTCAGCTAGCTAAATTTCAAGCGTGCATTAAAGATATAAAATCCTGGATGACCTATAATTTTCTGATGTTAAACCCTAACAAAACTGAAGTTATTGTACTGGGACCTAAACACCTCAGAACCTCATTATCTAAAGACATAGCTACTCTTGATGGTATTGCCCTGGCCTCCAGCACTACTGTCAGAAATTTAGGAGTTATTTTTGATCAGGATATATCCTTTAATGCCAATCTAAAACAAACCTCAAGAACAGCATTTTTTCATCTTCGTAACATTGCCAAAATTAGGAATATCCTGTCTCAAAACGACGCTGAAAAACTAGTTCATGCATTTGTTACGTCTAGGCTGGACTATTGTAATTCCCTACTGTCAGGTTGCTCAAATAAGTCCCTTAAGACTCTCCAGCTGATCCAGAATGCTGCAGCGCGTGTTCTCACAAGAACTAAGAAAAGAAATCATATTTCTCCTGTATTAGCTTCTCTGCACTGGCTTCCTGTAAAATACAGGATTGAGTTTAAAATCCTTCTCTTTACCTACAAAGCTCTAAATGGTCTAGCATTATCATATCTAGAAGAGCTCCTAATACCCTATTGTCCCACTAGAGCACTGCGCTCCCAGAATGCAGAGTTACTGGTGGTACCTAGAGTCTCTAAAAGTAGAATGGGAGCCAGAGCCTTCAGTTATCAGGCTCCTCTCCTATGGAACCAGCTCCCGATCTGGGTTCGGGGGCAGAAACTGTAATCGCTTTCAAGAATGTAATCGCTTTCAAGAATGAACTTAAAACTCTTCTATTTGATAAAGCTTATAGTTAGGGAGTGATGAGTTGCAGTGTTCACCTAACTGGCCCAACTGCTTCTCTTCATAATTGTTAGATTAATAATACATAACAAAGTAGAGGGAGGCAGGCCAGCCAAGCCCGATCCGGCAGGGGGAGAGTTCTAAGCCCGAAAAAGCTACCTCTCCTTATGACCTGTCTCTCTTAGTTACGCTGTTATAGTTACGCTGTTATAGTTCTAGACTGCCAGGGGACTTCCTTCCTTTGACACACTGAGCTGCTCTCTCCTCTCCCTCTCTATTACTATTAATATTACTGTTTGCGTGTATCCCGTCCCGGAAATGCTAGTTACTAATCCTAGCTTCTGGGGAGTTTCCCCGGAGTCCTTATGTTTTTTCCCCCAGCGTATTTCCTTGGAGAACGTTGGCACCAAGATCCTGGTTCCAGCTGTCGCCGTGGTCCTGCTGCACTCCTTGCTGAGCTCAACGGTGCCCTGCTGCGTCCTGCTGAACCCTGCAGCTTCCCGCTACATCCAGTCACTGTTCCATTATTAATGTGACTATTATCGCCACTGTTCATCACACCCCCAACCGGACCGTCAGACACCGCCTACCAAGAGCCTGGGTCTGTCCGAGGTTTCTTCCCAAGAGGGAGTTTTTACTCGCCACTGTCGCACTGCTTGCTCTTGAGGG
>CM046800.1:36240897-36248397 GCA_025617405.1 Perca schrenkii | reverse complement strand
TAACTGCACAGCAGATCTCAACTCAAGGAAATTACTTCATAAGGGATTATGGGTAATGCATATTTGATAAGCAGCAGTTCCTCATGCTTGGAAGATCAAGTTAAAGGGTCAGTTTAACCAACATAGAAAAAGAAGAAAAGAAAAAGATTTTGACTTTACCAAGTGATGTGTTACCATGGCCATGTGGGAGTTTTATGTGTTAAGATTTGGAATATATGCCTCATAAACGCCTCCACCCCAATGCACTGGAAGTGCTATTTCTGTGTGCCAGTATGGTTATGTGGAAAATGTCTTTTTCTCATGCCTGCACTTTGTCGTGTTACCAACTGATGCAAACACCAAGGGGGATGACTCACGCTATTCACAGGTCCCATAACTTTAATTTACAAGCTCAGCTTCACTTGTACATGGCCAGTGAGAATCTAAACCTGCCAAATACAAAAGGCTGTAGCAAACATCCTCACTCTCTGGTCCACGTCACACCATCTGTTACACTTTCAGTCTCTCATCAAAGGCATTATGTTAGCACTTAGCAAAAGTGATGGAAGTACTGTAGGCAGTGTTGTAGTCAAGACCACGTAAACCAAGACCAAGACCAGAGTGTATCGAGACCGAGACCAGACCAAGACCAAACAAGTGAAACATACAGTATAAACACAACTAGAATATGTAATATAATAGCTAATATTCACTAAATCCCTTTGGGTGGGGGTGAAGAGATTCCTGGAAAGTTTTGGTACAGAGGCAGATTGATAACGTTAGCTAGCTAGTTAGCTAGCTTCGCTAGCGTCTCTTACACTTAGCTTACTTTTCTTTATGCTTCCTTACTTAGTGCAGATACAACTTTTAGGTGGTCCCAGCTGGATCGGTTAGCGTTACATTGCAGAATTTATACACTGCTGTGTGTTTTCTTTTAGACGTTTTGCAAATAAACTCTTTAAAAAAATATAATAAATAAAATGTAATTATTAAAATAGTATGACCGAGGATTTGGCATCTTCGGGACAGCCAGAGCTTCTTCTCCTGTCACCTACATTCACTTTAGGAGTGTGTGTTAGGGGGGGAGAACGGGGGTAACACATTTCAAACTAGTAATGAGTCTGAAAAGTTATTGGTTGCATTTGAAGCATGAAGTTTTACATCCAATCACAGTAATGATATCAACACATAAAGCAGACGATACACAGCCGGTTTAGTGATATCCCTGCGTTGTGATCTTGACCGGTCTTGAAATAAATACATCCTCTTCGTCTGAGACTGAGACAAAACTGAGTAAAAATGTGGTCGACTGTGAGACGTGACCTTCACAAAGTGGTGTTGAACGTCTTGAGTACACCACTGACTGTAGGTGTGTAAAGAATGAAGAGAGAAGTTAACCCTTATGTGCTGTTGGGGATGTTTTCAGCCACTAAGGGGTAATTTTGAGTCTAAATTTGGCCATAACTTTTTCCGTGTTACAGCAAATGGAATGATTTTCACTGACAAATCTTATTTTAACACACATTTTAGGAAAATGGTTTGAAAATTTTCCAAAACCCAACAGTACACTGTGGGCAAATTCACTACCCTTTCGTTATGTTCGTGGCTGAAAACAGCCACTACTTTAAACTGCTGTAAAAATGTATCAGATAAATATTTTTTTCAAATATTTTTGCATACATCTATTAATCAACCTCAGTCCTGATCAAAACTACTACATTTTCAAAAAATAATCTGGATTTTAACTCTTTAATTGCCAATTTCATAAGTGATGTCACAGATTTGGGAAAAAAAACACACAAAATGACTGATTTTCAATATAAAATGTGATTGTGGACTGGATTTTTTTTTACCTTTTATTACAGTCTTGGACATGTCAAAGATGAGAAACAACATTGGTTTTGATGCATTGTTAGTTTTTGTGCAGGATTAGATTTTAACTTTTTCTCCCTCATTTACTGCTCGTGGCTGTTTTTGCCCCATTGACTGCCATTATAACCACATTTTTTGATTGCAAAGCCATGACACCATATAATCATGCATTTTTGATTGTTGGTGGTTTTCCCTGTTGGGAAAAGGTAAAATGTGTAATTTTTACTGTTGATTACCAGTTGGCACCATTAACCATTTAAAAAAAAAGCTTAGATTCTGGATTGTACATGGAGTTATATGGAGTATAATAGCATATTAAAGTGTGTGTGTGTGTGTGTGTCTGTGTGTGTGTGAGAGAGTGTGGGAACTCACCTTGATGTGACCTGAGAAAATCAAAACATGCACCTCAGCTCTCAGTACTACATTGAGTAAACTAAACCAAGTAAGTGTATTTATGCATCTGCTGCCTTTTGATGGTGAGAAATGCAGACTAAACAAAAACAAAGCGAGTGGATTTCAACACTTGCATGTAAGCCTGCTGGTCATTTGATGGTGAAAAGAGCAGCAAGCAACATGAGAAAGGGCTTGACTCGTAGTGAAGTTTTAGATGTGATTATGCAGCCTGATTCCTCCAGCGAGCTGGAGGATGTATCGTCATCTCCCTCTGACACCACAGACTCAGGAGAGTCCGATCCTGATGTATCGTCGTCTCCCTCTGAAACCACAGACTCAGGAGAGTCCGATCCTGATGTATCGTTGTCTGAAACCACAGACTCAAGAGAGTCCGATCCTGATGTATCGTTGTCTGAAACCACAGACTCAGGAGAGTCCGATCCTGATGTATCGTTGTCTGAAACCACAGACTCAGGAGAGTCCGATCCTGATGTATCGTTGTCTGAAACCACAGACTCAGGAGAGTCCGATCCTGATGTATCGTTGTCTGAAACCACAGACTCAGGAGAGTCCGATCCTGATGTATCGTTGTCTGAAACCACAGACTCAGGAGAGTCCGATCCTGATGTATCGTTGTCTGAAACCACAGACTCAGGAGAGTCCGATCCTGATGTATCGTTGTCTCCCTCTGAAACCACAGACTCAGGAGAGTCCGATCCTGATGTATCGTCGTCTCCCTCTGACACCACAAACTCAGGAGAGTCCGATCCTGATGTATCGTTGTCTCCCTCTGACACCACAGACTCAGGAGAGTCCGATCGTGATGCACCGTTGTCTCCCTCTGACACCACAGACTCAGGTGAGTCCGATCCTGATTTGGATGTGCCACCCTCATCATCCTCTCTAGCTTCCACTGAAGGCGAGGAGGATTCGGAGGATCCTGGATCGTTGTCTGAAACCACAGACTCAGGAGAGTCCGATCCTGATGTATCGTTGTCTGAAACCACAGACTCAGGAGAGTCCGATCCTGATGTATCGTTGTCTCCCTCTGAAACCACAGACTCAGGAGAGTCCGATCCTGATGTATCGTCGTCTCCCTCTGAAACCACAGACTCAGGAGAGTCCGATCCTGATGTATCGTCGTCTCCCTCTGAAACCACAGACTCAGGAGAGTCCGATCCTGATGTATCGTTGTCTCCCTCTGACACCACAAACTCAGGAGAGTCCGATCATGATGTATCGTCGTCTCCCTCTGACACCACAGACTCAGGAGAGTCCGATCCTGATGTATCGTCGTCTCCCTCTGACACCACAAACTCAGGAGAGTCCGATCCTGATGTATCGTTGTCTCCCTCTGACACCACAGACTCAGGAGAGTCCGATCGTGATGCATCGTTGTCTCCCTCTGACACCACAGACTCAGGTGAGTCCGATCCTGATTTAGATGTGCCACCCTCATCATCCTCTCTAGCTTCCACTGAAGGCGAGGAGGATTCGGAGGATCCTGGATCTGGGTGGATTGGAAGTAACGGCGAAGTGTGGTTTTCTACCAACGCGGAGACAACTCCCTTTTTTCAGCCAGCCAGAGTCGTGACTCCAGGGCCGACGCACTATGCCATTGCAAGGGTCCAGAACATTGATTCTGTGTTCAATCTGTTTTTTACAGAGGAGATGATTGACCTCATTGTCAGCATGACCAACCTCCATGGGCGCCGCACAATGAGAAACTGGACCGGGATGGACTCCACAGATCTCCATGCCTACATGGGGCTACTGATTTTGGCCGGCGTCTACAGGTCCAGAGGGTAGTCCACACGTTGCCTGTGGGATGATCGCAGTGGTCGTGTAATTTTTAGAGCCACCATGTCCCTCTCAAGATTCCATGAAATCAGCAGAGCTCTGCGTTTTGATGACAAGCTGCAGAGACCAGCTCGCCATAGAGAGGATAAGCTTGCCCCGATCAGATCCCTGACGATACATCCTCCAGCTCGCTGGAGGAATCAGGCTGCATAGTCACATCTAAAACTTCACTGCAAGTCAAGCCCTTTCTCATGTTGCTTGCTGCTCTTTTCACCATCAAATGACCAGCAGGCTTACATGCAAGTGTTGAAATCCACTCGCTTTGTTTTTGTTTAGTCTGCATTTCTCACCATCAAAAGGCAGCAGATGCATAAATACACTTACTTGTATTAGTGTACTCAATGTAGTACTGAGAGCTGAGGTGCATGTTTTGATTTTCTCAGGTTGCATCAAGGTGAGTTCCCACACTCTCTCACACACACACAGACATACACTCACACACACACTTTAATATGCTATTATACTCCATATTACTCCATGTACAATCCAGAATCTAAGCTTTTTTTTTGCACAGGCCTATCTAAATGGTTAGTCGAAAACCACCAACAATCAAAAATGCATGATTATATGGTGTCATGGCTTTGCATTCAAAAAATGTGGTTATAATGGCAGTCAATGGGGCAAAAACAGCCACGAGCAGTAAATGAGGGAGAAAAAGTTAAAATCTAATCCTGCACAAAAACTAACAATGCATCAAAACCAATGTTGTTTCTCATCTTTGACATGTCCAAGACTGTAATAAAAGGTAAAAAAAAAAATCCAGTCCACAATCACATTTTATATTGAAAATCAGTCATTTTGTGTGTTTTTTTTCCCAAATCTGTGACATCATTTATGAAATTGGCAATTAAAGAGTTAAAATCCAGATGTTTTTTAGAAAATGTAGTAGGTTTGATCAGGACTGAGGTTGATTAATAGATGTATGCAAAAATATTTGAAAAAAATATTTATCTGATACATTTTTACAGCAGTTTAAAGTAGTGGCTGTTTTCAGCCACGAACAGTAAACTAGGCAGAAAAAGTTAAAATCTGATCCTGCACAAAAACTAACAATGCATCAAAACCAATGTTGTTTCTCATCTTTGACATGTGTAAGACTGTGATAAAAGGTAAAAATAAATCCAGTCCACAATCACATTTTATATGGAAAATCAGTAATTTTGTGTTTTTTTTTCCCCAAATCTGTGACATCATTTATGAAATTGGCAATTAAAGAGTTAAAATCCAGATTTTTTTTTTTTAAATTTAGTAGTTTTGATCAGGACTGAAGTTGATTAATAGATATATGCAAAAAAAATTGAAAAAAATATTTATCTGATAAATTTTTACAACAGTTTAAAAGTAGTGGCTGTTTTCAGCCACCAACATAAGGAAAGGGTAGTGAATTTGAACAATCCACAAGGGTTAAAACCCTGCCTACTTTCACACCTGACTAATCACTGTGTAAAGTTCTTGTGATTGTTCATCCGCCTTTTTTTTTAAAGTGTCATGGTCACAGCAAGTCATTTGGATCAGTTGTCAAGCATGAACAGGGCAGGCCTTATTTAATGAGCCTGCCAGAGGGCAGACCCCGGGGCCCAGGTGTATAAATGACTAGTGCAGTGGTCGTTTAAAATGTTTGGAACAGGCCGATTGCTTGGCCTCCTGTATTGCTGCTTGCAGCTTTCTTTAGAACCATTGTACACCAAAATAACTTACAGAAGGCCCCAGAGATTTGGCGTGTCGCAACTCGTAGCTGTCACACATTCAGGTAATGCATTTGGTAGGTGGTGTGGCCTGGGCGGGGAAAGCAAGGAGCCCAGTATAGTGCCAAAAAGTGATCATCTGCCAAAAAAACGGTATTGGTGTCTGTAGGAGCATGCACAGCCTGTTAAAGCTGTATCACCCAGCACAAGCCTCATTTCCACTCCCACAAGCAAGTCATCCGGTGTAGATTTAGCAGCGGGTCAATGCAGACGTCCGGGGACTGGAGACATTCATCTGCATGTCTGGCAGAACAGAAAATTGGCAAACTTTCCCTTAACCCTCATGCCCTCCTTAAAAAAACGTACTCTCGACACCTTCGAGGCAAAAATGTCCACGCACACAAAAACTGTTATTAAATCATCATATATCAATATTTTTTTCTGCTTTTTTTTTATAACTCACTTAAACAACTTCTTACCTAATCAAAACTACCAACCATTCAATCATTTTCAGGATTTTAACCCTTTAAATGCCAGTTTATGTATTTGAAGTATTTCATTATTTATTACAAAAAACACAAAAAATGATTTTTTTCCCATATAATGAATAATATCTAGATGGGGCTTTGGTGGGGACTAGAGGCTTGGATATGTCAAAGATAAGCAACAAAATTAATTTGATTGCATTAGTATTTTTTACATAGTTCCAGATACTCCCTTTGGACACCTTCGAGGCAAAAATGGCCCCATTCACTTCCATTATAACCACATGTTTTGATCTCACTGCCTTTACAGTATAAAACCATGCATTCTGTAATGTCAGCATTTCATTTGGAAGAAAACTAGTCATATTTGACATTTTTACAGTATTTCACCAGATTCAACCATTTTGCCCTTGTAGCCCGTTGCATGAAATTATAGTTATATTATAGAGCTCTGTGTGTGTTTGTGTGTGTGTGTGTGTGTGTGTGTGTGTTTGTGTGTGTGTGTGTGTGTGTGTGTATATGTGTATGTGTGTGTGAGAGTTTGCGTAAACCTGTAAGCAAGCAATGATCATTTTAGGGCTGAAAAAAGGCATCTTTTGAAGGATGTATTTTTATGTGTCTTTGAAGACGTGCTTGAATAAAAACCTGCATTTGCTGTAACCTAGCGCATCTTTTGTTTACCTTTGATTTAACCGATCTAAGTCGGGGAACAGACACCGTGCTTATTAGACTATGAGTGGGTGACTGCTCCAACGGAAGCACAGAGGGGCGCGTAATACTGCACCTCTGATTACTAATATCAAGCTTGGGTTGTCATGGTTTATGTCTGATAAACTCGGTCAGATTTTTTGATATGAGAGCGGCTCCGTCCCAGGTGGGATGAATGCCGTCTCTCTCCATCAGACCAGGCTTTCCCCAGAACGCCCCCAGTTATTCACATAGCCCACATCATTAGCTGGGCACCACCCCGACAACCAGCGGTGGAAGGATGACGTACGGCTGTACATTTCATCATTAGTCAGGTTTGGCAGGGGTCCAGAGAAAACTACTGAGTCCAACATTGTCTTTGCGTATGCACAAAGTGACTCAACATTCAATTTAGTGATCTCCGATTTACGACCATTACCCCCTACGTGAAGTATGATCTTACTGTATTTACGGTTCTTTTTGGCCAGCAGCTCTAGATGGGTTTCTATATCGCCCGCTCTGGCCCCAGGGACACATAT